>JABSTQ010005221.1:0-36679 GCA_013358835.2 Ixodes persulcatus
TTCCGGCAAAAGCTAGAAAGAAAAAACACTTCCCAAGCCCAGAGTGTTTACAGGCGGTCGTCCGGCTGGTTAATCCTCTCTAAGGTTCACCACACCACATAGACGGAAAATGGGCACGCAAATGCCCAAAAAGGAAACATCCCCCAACAGTACTAGAACTATTCCTACTTTTGACTGAACCCCCGTAATTTTCTTCTTAATACAATCCGCTTAACATCAAACCGGATGTCAGGGCAATGAAGAGAAACAAATAAACATAAAATAAACTACACCAACGAGTATGTCTCCCGTAAAGCGGGACGTACACATAAAGGTCACGTACAAACTATAATCTGCAATCCCTGCGCCATACTCTTCCATCTTTGTTAAATACATGTCTCACCAATAACATAGATATATATTCGGCTAGCAAGAAAGACATCGTGTCGTATTTTATTTAGTTGTTTTTTGTTGTATTTTCATTTTTTTTAATGAATTGTAGTATTTATTTTTATGTATCTATATTCGGCTAGCAACAAAGACATCTTGTCGTACTTTGTTTAGTTGGTTCTTGTTGTATTTTCAATTCTCAAATGAATTGTAGCAATTATTTTCATGTATCTATATGTGTGCGTACTGTGTATTCATTTTTTTTTGTTTCTCTATTGAATGCTGCTGCCTGTAAACGGGGGAGCCTGAGCCCAGTCAAGCTGTTCTTGAACAGCTTTTTGCCTAGGCTCCCCTCCAGAATTTCTGGAGAATAAAAAGATTTGATTGATTGATTGATTGATTGATTGATTGATTGATTGATTGATTGATTGATTGATTGAAATAACGCGGTGCAATATGTTTGGTAAGGCACTTTAGCCACGCAAATGATTCTTTAGACAGATTGAGTGATCCGACTCTGAGGAATTCGTCTTTCCATATTAAAAAGGGAAATATCACGTCGGTGTCATATCGTTCGAAGGGGAACGGAAGGACAAGTCCATGACCGCGCTCCAGACCGACTAATCTGGTCATTGTTAGCGGTCCCGAAGGATGCAAAAACTATCTTTAAGGAAAAAGCAATAACTGCTGTCTCAAAATGTAAAAAAATAAATGTACATATATATATATATGTATATATATTCTGGTAGCAAAACGGGAATCCTGTGCGATTTTGGGCTACGATGAAATAACTTCCACTTGGAAAGGGATACAGTTTATGGACTGCGAGAAAGAATTGCGCTCGTCTTATGGAAAGCATGCAAGGAAAATTTGATTTATGCTTAGCACCCACTCAGGGCTCGTCAAAGTAGCTGTCTGTCATTCGTATGCAATGCACTAAAACATACTTGTTTTTATTGTGTCTGAGGTTTACATAGCAATCAAACAAGCGATTATAATGTCAGCTGGCTACAGTTTGAAGTTCAGTTACAAAAGCCCCCAAATTGTTTCAAAGTTAAATAGTGTACTTCCGTGCTTCTCTGGTTTCTCGCGTAAATAAAAAAAACAAAAAAACTTTTGCCCAATTTTTTTTTTTTTTTTTTTTTGAGTGCTGCTTTTAGAACGGACTTCCGGATGAGATAGATAAAACCGTTTTACTTCGAACATAAACAAGGATGTAACAAAAAATTTAAGGTTCCGTCACTGGGCTGCGTTCCGGAGTTGTTTACGAGGTTCGGTGTGGTCCCGACATGTTCATGTGTTATGACCGGCTCACGGAACAAAACGTGAATGCTAAAATTAGACTCCTAGTGCCGCACTTGCGGATCAAGGTAATTTACATTCCCCTCTTTAGAAAAAAAGCTCCAGTTTTCAGCGAGGCTTTTTTTTTCGATGTGTTTTTACTTTTAATGATTTTCAGATTTAAAGGGGCCATGAAATTAAATAAAAAATTGGTTTGGGCTGGTTGGTACATATCAATTAAAAGATTAAAAGGCGTGACTAAGGTGGTTTATGAAATTCCTTTTAGTTGCGGCCAAGTTTACATTGGTCAGACCGGCCGATGCCTTAATGAAAGAGCGCGGGAACACAAGCTAGCCGGACGAATAATTCGGGTGAGCATCTTGCGGAGCACTGTAAACGATGCGGGTGTGAACCTTTGTTAGAGCACACAAGGTTTATTAAGAGAGGGAAGAAGAGGATGGAAAGGGGATTAATCGTAGCTTTCGGTATACACAAAGCGGCTGACAAATGCGTAAGCAGCCATCCCTTTATCTACTAAACAAAGAAATTTAGTTTCTTGAGGGCTGCGTGTGATGAGCGATGCGATCCTTTATCTGTTGCATGTGTTTAGGCGATGAGGATCAACAGTTTGACAATGTTTCGTGTTTTATTAAATCAGTTGGACGTTGACGCTTGTCCGTTTCGTACGTGGTTCATTTTTCGTCCTGTTCTGTTCACGCCTTTTATCCTTTTAATCAACATGAAATGAATTTTGGGCTGGGATAAATGATTTTACATTGGGAGTTTACTATTCGCATATCGTTTAGTGGGCCAAAATAAAAAGGGTAGAAAGTCAAAAGCCAGCTTCTCGGTACCAACATTTGTAAATATAGGGGACTATTTTGTACCTCATTTCCCTTGAAAGCTCTTCGCCTTTTCATTGTGATACATCCGCTGTACTCAGAGCATGTCAGCGTTACCCCAAGCACGTCAACGGTCCCCAAAGCACGTCAGCCGACCCGAGCTCTCGCATTGGACACGAGAACTGTGTCATTCGGATGTATGCGCTCGTCAACAATTATTTGGATTCGTGTTCGTGGTCAATGAGTGCCCTGACGGAATTTATTATCACTTGCGAATGACAAGCTATATGATGTGCTCAAAAAGCACGGTGAAAGCTTCGAGTCATCGCACCGGTGCAAAAGCATGTCACGACCACGTGATTTTTCAATCCGCTTTTAAGTTGAGGATTAAAGCTAAGGAAGAATGAAAAATAATTTCATGACTCCTTTATGCGGATTACAATATGAATATAAATGCAAAGGGGGGGGGGGGGGTATTACATGAGTGGATGCTCTGCTAATCTTTGAGGATGTCACGTGGAGCGAAAGCTCGCGCTGCAGAACTCGGGGATCCTGGGTTCAATACCCATTCCTGCCCGTTTCGATCTGGATGAGCATCGTACCGACGTGCGGTCGTGTATCGCTACTGCGTGATGCACCTTAAAGACCCCAGGCTAGCGGTTTTACTGCACTGGCTAAATTGCTCATCTACAGCTTGGAGACTCGTCGCCCGTAGAGGCAGACCAAGTTCTAGGCTGTATAAACACACACACAGCCCCCCCCCCCCCCCCCCCCAAATTGGGTGGTTATTTTTTTTTTTTTTTGACTCAGCGGCACTGTAGCCTGATAGTGTTCATAAAGGCCCTGTCACACTGAGGCAACACGACGGTAACAGCAACACAACACGTTGCCCCACAGTCGGGCAACTTGTTGCTCGCTCCCCGTGTTTTTCGACATACCTGTCACATCGCGGCAACAGCACG
The DNA here is from genome assembly GCA_013358835.2 of Ixodes persulcatus. NCBI lineage: Eukaryota > Metazoa > Arthropoda > Arachnida > Ixodida > Ixodidae > Ixodes > Ixodes persulcatus. The sequence goes on from JABSTQ010005221.1 coordinate 3,455, forward strand.
ACAACATGGACGACAACTAAAATGTTGCCTCGGTATGACAGCCCTCGGCAACAAAAACAGCAGCAACTTGTGTTGGACAACGTGTGTTGCCCTGATCGCTGGCTGAGCGAATTTCGGGCCGGCAACACGACAACATAGTTAGCTTCGATGGTAGAGCTAGTTCCCTATCAATAACGTCTTGCTCAAATACAGGCTTGGAAAACGTTATTTAACAATAATTAAGGCTGGAGTGCAGCTAAAATAATTTGAGGAATATTTTTACTGCGTAATTACGGAAAACAATTTTCGAAATGGTCACAGCTACGGTCGTGACCGTTCAGACTGGTTTTGAAATTAGAACTGCCGAGGAGACCAGCTCACATTACTAATACTGAGATAAAATGGCATGCCTACTCACACGGTGATAAAGTATAATAAAAATAATCCAGAAAACCAAAGATTGAAAAATCGAAGCATTAAAACGACCACTCTGATCATGATTGTTGATGCTTGGAACTTGACAAAAACAGCCGCTACCAGACACCTGATTTGTTTCAAAAATACCCAGGAGGTTTTGGCGAATGAAGCTATCACTTAGCATGCGGTAGGCAAATAGACAGCGTTGAAAAATATTTATTCCACCGATTGTTATGAGGGCCGATCGTGTTGGTGTCGCAGTTTTGAAGCACTGTCATTCAGCTCAACACCAGGCTACAAACGACGCTTTGGGGTACTGCCGGTGCTAACTCAATTTTACAGTAGAAATAGGAATTGCATGAAAGAAAGAACCGGACAGAAACACTTCATACGGTGGCGTAAATCCCGAACATACATCAGCGATGTCACTTTCCTCGGTTAAGGCCATCTGCTTTGTCAGCGAATGAAGAACAGTTTGATAAAATAAAGAGCGGAAAATACTCCCCGTGTCAAGTTTTCTAATCACAGTCACTGGTTGATGTCGTACCGTGGTAATTTCCGGCCCTTCAAAAGCACTAGCACTTGTAAGAGTCACATTTCCAGCGATCCGCGCCTCACACGAACGATGGTAAACAATCAAGATGGCGGAGTGTTCCCCGTGTTGTCCCCGCCGTCAGCGCAGTGTGACAGGGTTGTCGGACAACAAATCGGGCAACACGGTTGCCGGGCGGCAGCAACTTGTTGCCGTACTGTAGTTGTTACCTCGATGTGACAAGGTCGCCGGCAACACGATTTCCCCGTGTTGCCGGATAGAGTTGTCCATTTCGCACCAGTTACCCAATTAATGAACCACAGGCAGCAGTAAAGCACGTGAACAATAGGCAGTTTCATGATACTCTTCAAACATATGATTTCGGAACTTTTCAAAAGAAATGTCATTAAAACGACGGTCGTCGCACAGAGCTTCGCATAAGTCGACGGAGCGGTGCTGGCGGGGCCGGAGAACTCCAGAACAAGGCGGTGGCGCCCTCTACTAGCATGCACAGAAGGAGTAACCTCTGCGGCCAGCATCTGGACTCTGGTTACCATGCGCTTTTAGAAAGCTTGTTTTTTGCATAAAAAACAAATAAACAAATTTTTTTTTCTAAAAGCTTTTATTGGAGATAGGTGCAAAATAGCAAAGACGTGATGATTTTTAAAAATTCGAGTTTACAAAGTTTTGCGGTACAATTAATATTTTGATTCTAAAACCACGAATCACCGGAGATTTTAGGTAGCGCGTCCTGACCTGGGTGCGTGCTGACTTCTGTAGTAGTTCACGATACGCCAGCTTGCGAGCGGGTGATGGCATATCTACCGTATATGCTTCGGCGCCGAGATTGCTGTTCAAAGCCGAAATAGAAGAGTAACTGTGACCGCTGCAAACCCTAAACGTGTTCACGCAGCAGTGCGGTCACCCTTAGGGGTGAAGGCGGGTAGAATGGCGGCGCTGCAATCGCCGACAGTGAACTTCTGCCGTACGTATATGTATATACATACATACACACACACATAGTACTAGCTGCGTAGACTGTAGCACTGTTCCGCGTTGAGCTGCCCGGAATAGTTACCAAAAGGCTGCCCAAGTGTTTTCAAATTGTTGCGAGACAAGAGACGAATACCCGCAAAAATATGCAACGCAGCAGTGGCATGATGGACTGTAGCAACAAAAGCAAGACATTGTTGCCCCGATCATGCGGAAGCACTGTTGCGAGGAGCGCTGCCTCGTCATGCAGTGCAAATGTTGAGAAGATGCATGCGGCAGCAGTTCGCGAAAACAGATGTACAGCTGCAGTCCCGTTGTGGCGCGCAACGTCTGCCGAATAGGTTTGAGCAACAGTCAACGAACAATGGTGTCCATTGTTTCCGCAACAATTCCTCGAAACATCTATCCCGATCTAGCGCAAAACTGTTGTGTCGTACGGTTGGAACACTTTTGGAATGCAATGTTTGGCGACTGCATTCTGCCAGTATAAACGCAATCTGTTTTTTTTTTTTTAATCTGCCACGGGAACAGTTTGCTAACTGTTGCGATAACTGTTTGTAAGCTTTGTTTTCCGAAAGCAGAAAGTTACGTTGCCACAACATTTCGGAATCAAAGGTCGCGACGCTACCGCAACATCAGTCGAATAGTAGCAAAACAGCAGTTCTGCACTCTCGCAAATGCAAACGTGACGTTGTTGGCAGAGCTTGTGTTGCGTGATAATGTTTCGCCTACAGCTGCGCTGGTCTTTTCCGCAATGTTTAGCAACATCAGGACAGCACAGATTTTGCTGGGTAAAAGCAATGCTTCGGTAACTGTTGCGAGCATGAGACAGTCAACGGTTGACCGACACAGTTGCCGCAGTGCTTTAGCAGCGGACACTTCTGCAGTGTTATGACTGTTGCTACAACATTGTTGCGCGATTGCAATACAACTGTTTTCATGTTGCGAAACATTGTTGCGCCGACTGTCTCCACAACATAAATTGTTACCTGGGAGGATAATCGACGGCAATGCTGACTACCCCCAAACTACCAAATTTCTATTTATTGAGGATGTTCAGTCTGCTAGAAACGTAAACGATAGATGAACGATACTCCTGACTGGGTGCCATTGCTCAACCGGTGATTCATTTGCCAGATATGTTAACTGTCCGTTTTGTGTTCATGCGTGTTTTCTTTCAAAATTCTCATGTTTGAAATGTACCCTGTAGCATGTTCGCCTGATTGCTTGTAAATTTGTTTGAGGTTTGTAACCTCTATGTAACGGAGATATACAAACATGTTTGCGTTGCCTAGACGGAAGCGCGTCTGACTCGCAACCGAAGGGACGTGGGCTCGAATCCCGCCTCCGCCTAAAAGTATTCAAAGTCTGTTCTTTAAGGAAAGTAATTACTTTCTAAAATGAAATGTTTTGAGGCATATTGCGACCTTTAATTCACAATACATTTCATGTATTAATCGCTTTGATTTCACGCAAGACCTCATTTTCCTCGTGAGCTTGCGGGTTTTTTTTAAATTCCGGTGTCAGGTCATGTGGCTGTGACGTCATGACCCTCTTGACCAATCAGAATTTTCACTCTCACCGACGCCGACGACGGCTTTTCCAACGTTACTCTATCAACTCAGTTGGCTAACTCGCACGGAGAGCGCGATCCCTTCTAAAACAGACGCTAACACACGTCAGTTTCCGCTGATAACCCCTAGATTCGCAAATGGTGTTTGGAACGTACTCCTTTTCCGCTGCGGCCGTGCTTTGAACTGCTGTTGCAAGACGCGCCACAGCAACCAAGAAGATTCGCCCTTCAAACAGCGTTAGCCCGGCAAGGGTACGAGAGAGGATCACGCTCTCCGAGGGAGTTTTCCAACTGAGTTGATCGAGTTAAAACGCTTAAACGTGCTGAGTCCCAAGCATTGTTAGAGTTCGGCTATCCCCATCACTGCAGTGGTTGGACACGAGCCACTACGCGAGTGTCCGACTCCGACGAGGCATTTATTGTTGCGAGCCGAAGTCGAGTACTCACGCAGTTCTCGTATCCAATCTATGAGCCGCGCTCGCTTGTCGTCAGGCGGGTGTTTTCGATCCCACAATTACGTCATCAAGGTTTGCGAAAGCAAGGCTAAAAATAGTCCCTTTTATCCAAGCAATTCCACCACGACAAATGATATTCTGAATCAGTCGCGGTCAGTGCGAATATTGTTGGGCCAGACTAGGACCAGTAGGCCTCAGCAAAATCATGAATATTCTAACCCGACATCGTTTATTCGTGACCCTTTTAGGCTTCAAATCATTCCCGCGCGGTTGAGAATCTCCGCATCCAAGACAGAAGAGTCGGATTTTCAAAGACCGCAGAGACTGCTGTCCGCGTTGTGTTGAGGGGTTAACGCGATCATTTGTTGGCGGCAGCCACAATTACCAATTGAAATGGGGCTGAGCGCGTTCAGCCATTCCTACTGCGCGAAAGTTGTCGGCATCAAGACCGCTGGAATTCGGTGAAGTCAGATGTATGCACTATTTGCGCTCGCACTCCCCTCGTTCCTTCTTACAGTCCACTGCGTGGGAACGGGAGCTGTGCTGTAGGGGCGAGCTGCACATTAGTGCTATCGCACCTTCATTGCGCGTAAGGAATGTGAAAGCCAGGCTATTTTGTTCTTAAATAAAAATTAGGCCACGATGAGAATCGTTAAAGAGAGGATTACTGCCGTGCACTCACTCCACGCTCCTTGAGTGCAATGTTGTACATTTCACACGAATCTTTCTCCAGGTCAAATAAGTACGGATGAGATCCCGGAACAAAGTTTCCCCTCTCATCGTCGTCACAGTAGAGTGCAGCCTTCGTTCTCCAATTACTGTCCATGAAAAGGATTCCTCTGTTGTGAAAGTTTCTGAGCACCCTTGCGGCCTTAGACTGCGCCATGGCGATGTCCAGGTCCCGATAGGGGCGAGAGTTCCCTGGCGTTTTAAGACGCAGGTCGTTTTCTTCAGCGCCGGAAGTTTCTCCCAGAACCAGTTTGTAGTTCAAGAAACAAATGGCCGACGTTTGGTCAATAGGATTGATATTGTACAATATTTCGTAGCGTGGAGATGGCCAGTTGTAAGAAAGATGGTTCCACAGGTTTTGGCCATCCACTGTACCTAAATTAAAAGGGTTGCCTTCTGAAAAAAAAAAGAAAAAAAAAGATACATCATGGTTATGTCGGATTTCGGAAGAATTTTAAGGTTGGTTCAGACATCCACATAGGAATGTGAACGACTTAGTTACGAAGACTTGTGACCGTATACGAATAGAAAATACGGTCGGTCACAGGCTAAAACGTCAGTAGAAGCTGCGCTTTCAGCACAGCGCTCATTGACGTCCGCGAAATATTGCGACACATATAAAGAAGTATTAAGAAAGGCAGAAACTACCGCTGGAGGCGGTGATCTCCTCAATCCTTAAAGGGGCGATGCAACAATTTTTGTACTTTGCGCAAATACCGCTTCAAACGGATCCCTGAAGTTCATGACCTAAAAAACACGCGTCCGTTGTTCACCCCACGTAATAGAAGTTCCAGAAAAAAATTAAAGAAAAACGAGCACCGTTCACCCCCTCAACTCGCAGCCAGAACAAGCGGCCACGTGACCTGGAGCCGATTATATGCCGCCAATGTTGATCATAGCCACGCGCTGGGGTTGGCAAACCACAGGACACGCGCTGAGTTCCAGACATTGTTACGGCTCGGCTATTGTCGTCTTTGAAGCGAATGGACACGGGCCACTACCCGAATGCATGTCGAGGCATCGCTTGTCACGAGCCCAGATCGAATACGTACGCAGTCTTCGCGTCCACTGTGTGAGCAGCATTTGAATATCGTCACAGCTGGGATCGCATAGCTCGATGACGCATTCCCACAGCTTCGTCATCAAATTTCGCGAAGGAGCCAAAGGCGGCATTGGAGGAGAGACTGAAAGAAAAGCTCCGCTTTCATCCTTTGAATTCCGCCGCGACGAAGACGCTTCTTGGTCAGTGGTGTTGCGTTCGAGTATTCTTGGGTCCCACTAGTGCCAGGAATCTGGTGTAAAGTAAGAAATATTTCTACCCAATGTCTTTGCACAACCTCTTTAAGATGCCACCGACTATAGGAAGTATTCACTGGCGGCCATTGCTGTGTGCACGACTGCTGAGTGCGTGCTGATGCCGAGCTTCCACAGTTCTTTTGTAATCTGCATTCCGCACCCTCAAGATTGCCGGTCTTAGCAACCTGTTATTTCGGGCTCGTTCAGAGCATGCGCTCTAGATATCACCCACAAATATGGCGCCCAGTGAATACTCCTTATAAACACCATACTGGTAAACTGGCACGATTTTAAAATTACCGGGAAATAAAGCTTTCAAAAAAAGCAATACAATATCATTTGCAGTCAAAGCGAAAAGGCAATTCCGATTGTTCGTTGATTCGGGTTTATAAGAACATTAAATTATATCTTAAAAAGGATACTTCAGCGTGTGCTTTGATTATTATGATAAAGCTGAGGATCGCGAAATGTAAGGTGGAATTTTGATATGATTGTCAGTAAAGTATGATCCTTATTCCGAAGTGATTATATGTCCATCCTGTAGTCTTTATTAACAGGTACGAGATTTCTCGCTAAATTTAGCGCCAAGGAAACTCCTCCTGCTAAATTGTGTGAGAAGGCATCCAATTTTGTGTTAAACCATCTTTTTTGTGTAATGTACAGCGACAGGCGTTATGGGCTCTACCTCCACCCTCCTCTCCACTTGAAGTAATGTAGATTTAGGGCATTTTAAAAAGTCCCTCGTCGATATCGCAACATGAATGAATAAGGAAAACTCAAACACCCAATGTGGTTCTTTGACGATTCGTTCCCGGTTCAGTTGATTGTGAAATGAGCGCGGTACCACGTAACCGCGCCAGCTGCTTTAGGTATTCTCTATTGCGAAGCTACGCCAGCTATTACGCGCGCCGTCTAATGAACCGCATGTGCTGAGGACAACTGTGCCATATGAGCCTCGAGCATCACCGGCTAGATAGCCGAAGTGCCGGTGGCGTAGCTTCACCCTACCTGAGCCTCGCGCCGCATACGTTAGGGGTCTTCCATCAGGCACTTGCAATGGCTCCACCACGTAAAGTACAAGATACGTAGGTGGAGCACGCATAAATATACATTAGTGTCAGATAAGTTGTCTGAGCAATCGCTGTGACTTTGAAGCACTGGATGGGTTTTATGAAGTTTCAAAGTACCGCCACCTGGTGCATGATAAGACGCAAGGTGGTGCATGCTGGGACGGATGCGCCGCGCGGTGGCACGGCACCGGCATTTACCTGTAGACCAATAGGAGCATGCTCGCAAACTACGGCGCGTAACCAGCACCCACAACAGACCTAGAGGGGCGTGCGCGTCTGGGTCTAAGATACGCGTTGAGCCAAAAATGGCGACGGATCACCGGCATCCAATAGGAGCGCCCGCGGCAAGATAAAGAAATAACGGGACTAGTATAAATCAGGATATCTAGCGCTTTATGTGACTGAACTATGAAGTCACAAAGGACTGCTCAATTTTTGTGAACGCTTCCGGGTATAAATTTTGCATAAACACCTCGAATATCAGCCGTCCTGAAGCGACGAGCTTAAGTAGTATGTTTATAATGTTCTTTTGTATTCCCACCTTCTGTTTTACACGGATTAAAAGCTGCACCTGGAAGTCGATTTTAGAAGCAACATACGGGCAGCGGCATAAAGCGTAGGGAGCCCGTCGGTGATGTGCATCATCTGGTCAGAAACCCAGTTCTTCTGATATAGCAGGGGACTCCAAATGAAGGCGCTGGCTCTGGAGGCCCCTTCCCAGAGGGCTCCTTTGCCTCCACGCAGTGGGAAGTTGCTGCCCCCATTGGACTCCAGTCCGGAGGAGAGGCCACCGTTGTCGCTACTCATCACAATGATGGTGTTTGCCAGCATGTCAGCTTCATACAGGGCCTCAAGCACATCCCCTATTGACTCGTCAAGGGCGTCTACCATGCCTGAAAAAAAATATGTGGGACGACTATTGGCAACGTGCACTCAAAAGTGTCGTTGCGGTCGGCCTTCCATAATTGGCCCGACACACTCAATATGACGTATTGAAAGGGATTATTTCTGCTTTCATCGTCGGAACTAAAAATACTTTCACACTGTACAAGGTGACATATTTGACTTAATAATACGATGATTCCAAGTTCCTACTGCGCGTTTCACACACACTATCAAATTCGTCGATCGTCATAAATGGCAAATAGCCAGGATCACGATTCGTGAGGTCACGGCGTGGCAACGTTTGGTTGTGACGCCACCTAAAGAAATCGGAAAGGCAGGTTCACACTGCACCGTTTTCTTACGTTTTCTTACTTTAAGTATATGTAACCGAAACATTGGTGTCTCAAATGTCGCATGACAAAGCTATCTATTTGAACTGGCAGCCACGCTTCATATGAAGCACAAGTGTCGTGGTGATTTTGCGTTGGTACACGTAAAGTTCCCTACCGTAAGAAAACAGCGCCTTGGGAAGCAGCCTTAAAGGAATTGTCCTGTGAAATCCGGAAGTTACTAAGTTTTTGCGCCGATCACATAGATCTCGCGTAAATATTGACAGATGTGATGTTTATTTCAGTAAAGGACGCTCATATATTCCTTAAATCAATTATGAGTACAAACACGAAACCACGTCAAATGTCGCAAGTCTGCACGGCTGGTTGTGTTGTGACATCACATCAGGCATAGCAACGTCAGAGTCTCGGGCGTTGATTGTATTCCCTGTTTCGATCAACACAGTTTACGGTGCGTACAAATATCACCGTCAAAGAACTGAGCATCCCTCAATAGCGTGAATATTGTCTTTCTTAGATCAAAGTTATTTTACTGAGGCAGCAGTAAAAATCTGAGGTGGCACTCTTTGCCCGATGTTACGTCAAAGCGCAAGCTGTTGCGAGCTAAAACGCTGTGTGTTTTGCAGGTGGAATCTGAGCAGTCGGGCTCCGCTTAAAATTGAATCACAAGTACGGCGGAGGTTTAAATATGCGGACGTTGAGCGGATGACACTCCTAAAGCAATGACAGCATAATTTAAATGTTTACTGAAAGACTAAATTTTCCCGAACAATTCTTCTAATACAAAGATGCCGAAACATCATTCCCAGACAGCGACATTAATAATCACCCACAAGATGAGAGCAGCAGCTTGTCCCTTTTGGAATTCCGGCATCCAACAAGAGAAATCGGTGGTCGAGTTGGCTAGCGCACACCAGCTCGGAGCACGTGGAGCGAAAGCTAGCGCTGCAGAACCCAGGGATCCTGGGTTCAATCCCCACCCCTGCCCGTTTCGATTTGGATGAGCATCGTACCTGTGTGCGGTCATGTATCACTACTGCGTGGTGCACGTTAAAGACCCCAGGTTAGCGGTAGTACAGCACTGGCTAAATTGCTCATCTACAGCTGAGACACCAACGCCCAGTGAGGCAGACTAACTTCCGGCTGTATAAACATACACACAAAAATTTGTTTTGCATTCAACAAAGGCTCCTTGCCTTCTAGCTTTAGGGTGCCCGTCAGTGTTTCTGTCTCAGGGTGAAAACATCTTTTGTTGCACTGAGTGGGCCGGCGCGTGACGCGATGGTGCACTCAGTGTGTGAGTTGTGCGATAACATTGGTGTCTAAACATTAGCCGATGCTACGCGCTCGAGCTGAGTCGCATCATTTTGCGTGCATTAAAAAGAAAATCACAAAAAACACGATTGCGTTGAAAATTGGCTGAGATGTCGTTAGTGCGTGTTCGTATGAAGACACTATATCCAGCGTGTTTTGGCTGCTCCCAAAATAAAGTTATTATAATGTATGTTAGAGGTTCACATGGCGCTAGTGTGTTCTTACGAATATATTACGAATAAATATAACTTTGTTAATAGCGTAGAACTTTCCTGGATATCATGTAATTTATGTCAAGTTGATGTGAACATACACAGTTCTAATCCAGCCTCATTTATGCATTTATGTGCACTGTCGGGGAGTGTAAGTACCTAGAGAAAGAAGGCCTTATAGAAAACCAAGTGAGAAGGCAAGAACTATACAGCAACAGTGAATATGTAACCCCCTGTGCATGTAGGCGAACAAAATAAAGTGAAGGTCAAGTTAATATAGTTCAATTAGGAATTACTCAGTGTTGATCTATTCTACCTGCTCGTGCATATGTGCGAAGATGCTTGTTCTGCGTTCAGAACATCACCCGGACGCTCGAAATATTTTGAAATACGTAGAAACGAGAAATCAGGTGCCCGATAAAAGCTTCCCGGAATAGACAATAATGAAAAGAAATGCCTTACATGACATCGTAATTCAGTATTTAGGTTTTGGATGATTTTAACCGCAATTAAGGATGCACGACGGGGTCATTTTCATATAAGTTGCAGGACTGGTATATTATCAATATGCATACGTCGCCGGAATGCTGGCGAACTTTGAGCACGCTATATATTGCTTTTGATTGTCATTTTGCTTAGATTTGTCGCCCGTGTTTACACACCTTCATTGGAAGACAGGTTTGGGTCTGATATATAGCGAAGGATAATATCGTTCACTGATTAAGATAAATGGCATAACTAAATCAATTACACATTTACAACGTAACGAACGGTATGCATACTATTTGGTACGACCCAAAAAACAAAAGTGATTCCTGTCATTTTCGGACGAAGAGAAAAAATGTTCGTGCGTTTTCCCATAGGAATGCACAGGAGAACCGCAAAGGCAGTCTGGTTGCTGTCTGCTTCAATTTGCATCCCGGAAGTCGCATAGATACTAACAACAGTTGAACCTCTAGCGTTCATTATGGGAACTCTATGGCTCGCGCATGGTGGAAGCTCTTGAAACGCCGAAGTGTTAACGTAACAACAAAACTGGCGCTAGAGGCGAGGCTAGACGACAATCTACATAGCGTTCTTGTTCTATCACTGACTTGATGTTGAACTAGTGCTATGTCATTCTATACATTCAGCCGCGAAATAAAACAATAAATGCGTAAATCGTAACTAAAAAAATTGTGAGGCACAAAATAGGCTGGGTTGTTTTGGCCTTCGAAGAAGGCTTATTTATGGCCTTTTTCTGCGCTTGGCAGCCAAGCTAAGTTTCGCTAAATCTAGAGTTACGTTTTCAGGCAAACTTTAGCGGTAAGTTTTTGTTTTCGTTTTTTTTTTTTTTGTAATGGCCGCCCGCATAGTTGAGAAGGAACGCTACTACTTGAAAAAGAAGAAGAAGCTGGCGTGCTCTACGAACGCTTTTTTGTTAGTGCTCGGCAATTTTGCAAAATAATCTTGCGTTTTGGGGTTTCTGAAAACATTTACCAACAAAAAGGACATCTTAGAAGCCTCCTCTACAGACCGCGGAACTGTCAGAAGAGCCCAGTTTTGAATATTTGGCTTCGCAACATCATCGGCCCCATGGACCCGATCATCTGCATCGTCTAGATTGCCACAACGCCAAATTTCCCATTTCAAGAGCAACTCAGGCTCAAAGCCTGACCTACCGCCCTCAACCTCCATGAGTGAGCACCTTTCTCACGAGACGCAAGGACTGATAATGACTTCACCGCTTCCACCGGCCACTACATCCCAAAGGCAAGATGACCCATAACAAGCTATCGAATTGAATACAAATTATGAGACGGAAACTGAAATATCAAGTTGCGAAGCTTCAACTGATGATGAAGGCGAATTTCTGCTCCCTAAAAGAAGGAAACGAGTCCGGAAAAGCTCTGGATCCAGTGCGTACACGACCATACCTAACGGCACAGCACTAGGAAACGTTGTCATATTTACACCGCAAGATCCACAGATCAAAATAAAAACCCTTAATCCTGTCAAGCTAACCAGTGCTCTAAAAGCCAACTGCCCAGAAGGAATCATAAGCATTCGTCCGAACGCAAGACTAAATATCTTCGCCGTGGACACACGTAACTTTGACACAACCACAACACTTCTGCGCATCACCGCATTGTGTGGCATTCAAGTAAGAGCATATGAACCACGCACGAGCAGTATGGCAGTTGGTGTGATTCATGGTGTATCGGTTTACATCACCGAGAAGGAAATTCTCGAATGTGCCAAATCAGAGCCCTCCGTCATAAGGGTACGCAGGCTGGGAACATCAGAGTCTGTAGCACTTACATTTTCAACTTCACATGCCCCAGACGCTGTTCACATTGGCTTTGTACGCCACAAGGTGAACCAGTACTTAGAGAAGCCAACACAACGCAAACTATGTGGACGACTAGGGCACGTCGCAGCAGCGTGCATATCTCCTTTGTGCATACGATGCGGCACCAAGCACGAGGGTTCAGATTGCGACGAGACACCACATTGCGTCAATTGTGGACTTGAACATCCCTCTACCTCACGCCATTGTCCTAAATGGCACGAAGAAAAGGCCGTTGCTGAATATCGTCGCTCCAATCATGCAGACTACCGCACGGCGAAGGCTGCTGTCAAAAAATCGTCATCGTCTACTGTTCCTGAGGCACCTCGGGAAATAATATCTAGGAAACTACAAAACCAGATGCCAGAGTCAACATCTAAAGAAGGCAGCAATAGGCAATTGGTTGTTGCCCAGCGCAAGTTAAACCCAAAACAACCAGCCACGAACAATGAGGTTCCACTTAAAGACACGGCGGTGTTTCCCCCCCTGCCTAACAGGGCTGCCAATACAGACGAGGTCGCAGCAACACCAACTAATCCTCCGGCACCAGCTCCCACTGTCGAGGAATCGCAGCATAATTGGCAAAAACATCATTCGACTGACTCCGTCAGAAAAGGAAATACTGGACCTGACCTCTATCAAGTCAATGCCGAGAATGAACAAGCGATGGACACGTCGAACGCGGAGACGTCTCCTGAGCCGAAAAGGCAAGCGTTTCCGGAAACCTCATCGAGACCTTCTCCGTCGCTGAATATCGGTGACCTTTTACTGGCTGCAATTAATGCTCTCCGAGTCTTTTTTCAACAACTTTCATCACCCTTTGCCAGCACTCTAACTAAAATTATCGACACAGCCATCCCATTTGTCCAAGGATGGTTCTCTCATTGAGGATCAAATTCAACGAGCTACCATATTTCAATGGAATGCCAGGGGATTGAAAACACGTCTTTCGGACTTTCGTCAATTTATTCAGAAGTACCGTTTTCCGAATATTAGCTATATGTGAATCTAAACTGTGTAGTGACTTCCGCCTTTCGGGGTATGAAGTATTTGACTCCGCACGGTCATCAGGACCAGCAAGAGTGATGATTGCTGTGCGCAAAGAACTCACATATGTTTCTTACAACGTTCAACACCATCCGGATAATGAGTATGTATCTGTAACCGTCCAACATGGAAAGTGTAAGGTTTCCGTAATAGCAGCTTACATTCCACCTGGGGTCAGATTTGAAGAAAAAAGACTCGAAGACATTCTGATCAACTGTCCTCCTCCGCATATAATAACTGGCGATTTTAACGCACATCATCCATTATGGGGAAGTCTGCACATGAATACACGAGGAAGACGCCTGGCTGACCTCGCTGCTCAACACAACCTATCAGTATTAAACGACGGGAGCCCTACTTATCTACGCTGTACAACCTGCAGCAGCTGTCTGGACGTGACATTTATTACAAACACCATTCTCTCTTCAGCGGACTGGTTCACTGATATCGAGACGCGCGGAAGCGACCTTATTCCTACCTACATAATAATCAAGTCGTTTCAAGGCACACCAAATAGAAATACAGTTCAACAAACACACTGGGATACTTATAAAAACTCAATGGAGCAGGCTTGCAAGAACACTGCAAGCTTGTCTACGTTCGAGACCGACATTCTGAAATCGAGAAAAGCTTCTACCAAAACTTACAACCTTTCAAGTAACCAATCCACCATTGATTCAGAATATGAACGCTTGCGCGCAATTCGCCGTCGAGCAGAGCGCAAAGTAAGACAAACCAAAGACCCAAATGATTTACGAGATGCCCGGAAGGCCCAAAGGCACACGAGGCGGCACCTACAGAAACTTGGTTGGCGACGCTGGAAATCTATATGTGCTTCAATGGACCCCAAAAAGTCATACACCAACGTATGGAAAATTGCACGTGGACTAAAAACACCCCCTCATCAACTGCGTCCATTTAAGGCATTAGCTTTACATAAGCAATGCTCTGAGAAATGTATCGCCGAAGAATACTGCACTATGCTCACCAGCTCATCAAATAGCCAACAGCTTGGATCCAAGGCTAATGTTGCCATTCCTTCCACAACGAACGCCAAAATGAATGACCCGTTCAGTATGCAAGAAATGGAAGCTGCACTCGGTTCTACAAATGCGAAATCGTCACCTGGCCCTGACGGTGTGAGATACTCAGACCTAATCCACCTGGGATCAGAGGCGAAGGCGTGGCTTCTAGCGTTTTTCAACATCTCGTGGGAAACCGGTGTTGTACCTCTGACGTGGAAAAAGAGTAGGATAGTTCCTCTACTTAAACCAGGCAAGTCAATGCTTGATATATCGTCTTACCGCCCTATAGCTCTTGCGAGTTGTATTGGTAAGCTGATGGAGAAAATGATCCTCTTTCGTATCGAATGGTATCTAGAGCAAAACGGGTATTACCCAAATATAATGTCCGGATTTCGGAGGGGCCGAAGCTCTATTGACAGCGTAATTGATCTCGTGACCTCAGTGGAACAATCTAAGTCGGAGGGGCGCATGTGTGCCGCTGTATTCTTAGATATCAAGAGCGCATTTGATTCTCTCACTCATAGGGCGATTCTAGAATCCTTAGAAGAACTTGGACTGGGTGGTCATATATACCGCTGGATATCCAGCTATCTCGACAACAAATTTATTTACATCTCCACAGAGTCAGGAGATACACGACTCTTTCGCGTAACCAAGGGAGTACCACAAGGAGGAGTGCTGAGCCCAACACTTTTCCAACTGCCGCTTATAAGCCTTGTTAAGACACTTCCTAACACAATTCATGCTTCACTTTATGCGGATGATATTTGTATTTGGGCGTCCGGAATTACGCGATTGCATATAAAAGCAAGATTTCAGAGAACATTGGATATCCTGCATCATTACTTAACACACCGGGGACTACATATATCAACATCAAAGTCTGCTGCAATCGCGTTCATTTGCCGAAGCATGGACAAATACCCATTAACTATCTGCAAAGAAAAAATACCTTTCGTAAAGAAACATCTCTTCTTGGGCGTCGTCGTTGATCGCGGTCTGACATGGACGCCCCATATTCAACATCTTAAGATGAAGCTCTCAGCGTTTGTCCTACTAGCCCGGTTCATCAGTGGCACAACGTGGGGAGCGACAGTTCCTGCTCTGCTGCGTCTTTACCAAGCTATTTTTGTGAGGATCTTGCGCTACAGCCTCCCCGCTTTCAACGGCACGTGCAAAACAAATATGAAGATGCTACAGAGCCTACAGGCTCGAGCTCTGCGCTGCTGTCTTGGTCTGCCTCGGTCAGCTTCCACTCCAGGCACTATAGCCGAATCCCGACAATTCCCAGCATGTGTTCTTCAAATTCAAGAAACCTTAAGAATACATTTACGGCATCTAACCAGACATAAAAAAACATCACCTAGCCGACATTATGTCGTGTAGACCATCGTCCAACTATGCTCGGGTTTTAGCACTGTACCAACAAGAATTTCCATCAAAGTTTCTAACACCAGAAATTACAGCTACTCCACCTTGAACCATACCTACGCCGCTAATATCCCTCGACATTCCTGGGATACATACAAAACGCAACACTCCTCAGGCGGTTCTGTACCAAAATACAATGACCGAAATGTATGCATCTCATGTATCTTGTATACACGTTTTTACAGATGGTTCTACAAGTAAAATGAGCTCAACAGCCGCTGCTGTGTTTCCTACCAGAGATATAACTATTAAGCACAAACTAAGTCACAAAACATCTTTAACGACAACCGAATTGATTGCCATTCAGGAAGCGGTGAAGTATATCGAGAAACAACAACCTCAAACATGGACAGTCTTCACTGACTCCAAAGTGTCCTTGAAAATTCTACAATCGGCTATGGTACCTAGCGGATACCAAGAACTTGGTTTGAACATCATGCATCATGCTACTTTTAAACCGCTGCCGAGTGAAAGGACATGACCTGCGCCTCTAATAGATTCCAAGCCGTAGTGGGATTTCTGGCAACGAGGCAGCAGATTCAGCGGCTAAAGCGGCCCATAAAAATGTGCGCACCCTGAAAATTCCTTACTTCAAGTCAGAAGCCAACTCAACAGTGCGTAATGTAGCCAAACTCCTGACATCACATCTATGGGCAGATCCCGAATACCATCACTCCCGATTATACGCCCTCGATCCACATATGACATTTAAATATCCGTCTGGACTTCCTCGCAGGTCCCAGGCAGTGCTACACAGACTCCGACTGGGGGTGGCGTTTACCCGACACTTCCTACATCGAATAAAAAGAAGAGACAGCCCTAACTGCCCAGTCTGCGATGTCCAGGAAACTGCAAATCACCTTATCTGTGAATGTGCCATCTACGACGTGGAAAGACAAGACCTTCACAGAACAATTCAGAGGCTAGACGACCGACCTTTCTCCTGTGACAAAGTGCTGGGCTCGTGGCAGTCCACGGAACATTCAATGAAAGCCACAAAAGCCCTGCTACGATTTCTCGAGGACACCCGGTTGATGGAATCCCTGTAGGCAGAGACTGACATTTTTAACTGTTCAACCCATCATCCTTTCAGCTCTCTCCTCTCATATTCATTAAGCACCTCATCCCTCCTTTTCATTCCTTAATCCTTTCCCCTGAGCAGAATAGCCAGCTAGGACAGAAGTCCAGGCTTACCTTTCTGCCTTTCACTCATCATTTTAATAAAAATAAAAAAACGCTAATACTTAGTTCTAGAACATTCGTGTTTACACTTACACCAATTGTAATAGATAAGTATGGTAGTGCGTTTCTGGATAAATCCGAATGAAATCACAAAAACACTCGCCGGTGAAGTTTCCGCCAATTCGGATTTACCCGAAAAACTCAGATGTTTGGGTCACAATGAAAAAAAAAATAAAAAGCAAAAAATACGGTGTTTTAGGAATAAACTTCATAAGAGCACAAGCTCAGTGGTGCTAAGGAGATGCCGCTTAAGTTTCTTTTGAAATCTCAAACTACTTATTGAATGTCTTATGAACATTAGCGTATTCAAATAGTTCATATCAATGATCAGTTCTCCGATCCGCCTTCTGTTTCTTGCGGCGTACCACAGGAGAGTATTCTGGGTCCCGTTCTTTTCAGTATGTATATAAATGACATCGTCTCTGTGGGATCAGACATTAATATGATTATTCACGTTTACGACATCCGCATATTTAAAACTTAAACGTTATGTAATGAAATAAATGAGAAAGCTAATTTAAAGCTAAAGAACTAGAAGAGTGGACGTGCCGAAATAGCTTTAAAATAAATACAAACAAAACAAAAACAGCCTTATTTCGTCTCAAAAATAAAAATACTGTGCTAAATCAGCCAATAACGCTAAATTCGACTCCCATTGCAGTTGTATCAAGTTTCAAGGTACCAGGTGTAGTTTTTAAGAAACTATTTCGTGGGACAAATGTGCTGATTCCGTAGACACTAAGCTGTCCCAAATAGTCGGACTTGTATATCGTAATCGATATATACTGTCACAAAATTTTATGATTTAATTTATAACAGTTTGTTTTCATCTAGGCCTAACCTTACTTTCATTTAGTCAGGGCATCCCCAACTCAAGCAAATCTACATAAACAGCATCTCTTACGAAAACGGTTCCTATGTGTCGTTACTTTTACAAAGTAATACTACAGCCTATGCAACGCGCCGTAGTGAGCCTTGGAAAGTTAGCACTCATAGAACAGTCAAGATTAATAAATAGGTTAGCTACCGAAAACGTCGAGCTTTTAGTTATTACGTTTAAAGAATTGCGTTGTTAATTTAGCCCCAAGCTGACATTTCTTATGTAAAATTATGCTGTGTAATATTATTAAATCTTGAGAGTTGTTGTGCGTGTACGCGATCTTGTTTTTCTTGTTCATGCTTTTCCAGATATCCTTTTTTTCCGTGGTTGTGACGTCATTTGGCAGAGTCCATTTTTTCTCTTTTTGTTTTTCTGTTAATGCTATAAACTGTGTGGTATGTTGATTATTTCTTTAGTGCTGCAGAAATTTCAATGTGGAGGCCTGTGGCTTTGTCAAGCTGGCCTTGTGACAGCTTTTTCGACACGCTTTCAGTATCCTTTACATTGTACTTCATGCAAATAAACAACAACCTCGACATCAACACACAGATAGATAGCGTTAGCCTTTTCGCTCGTCAAAGTTTCTTCAGGAGAAAGGGTCATGGTACCCGAACTTCAGACATATTTTTTTTTTAATTTTCAAAAGTTGGGAGCACAGTAAAATAAACTTTGAATTTCAGAGAATTATGTGGTATCTAAGAGAAGTTAACTCCTACAAACCCCAAATTTACAATGTAAAATGAACTCGGATAAACATCCTGCGAATTTCCAGAGAAATTAACTCCGAAGATATGGCATCCTATAGATAAGGAAGCCACCATGACCTTGCCGAGTCAGTGTCGCAAGTCGTCGACGCTCTAACCATAGAGAAATATAGTACTACGTAAAGAGTGGCCACTCAGGCCGTTTCGCGGCCCAGGAGTTAGGGACTCTACTGGCCGTTAGTAGGCGCAACAGTGCCACTTATTTTGAACATTTGTCAGATATATAATATTAATAAATAACTTCATTGTATAGAGTAAACTTTTAAAATTATTACAAACTTTGAAAACTTTCATAAATGACTTCAACGGCTGTGGCTATGGCTGCGGCACGACGGTGGCTTCGGAGTCGTGGACTCGACGGAGGGAGGACAGGGGCGGATACTCCGGCTGCTTGGTCTGTGTCTCTTGCCTCGTTGTGTGGGTTGAGTTGGTTCCGCGGCTTGTTGTCTCGTGCGGATTTCTTGTCATTCTTCCGTTGCGGTCATAGTATACCGTATATGTAAGAAGTTTTGTGACTGTAGTTTCTTTGTTGACGGACATTTGCATTCGGTCACTGAATTTAGAAGCCACTGGGCCAGTCATATGTGCAAGCGCCTTTCAGCACATGGTCATACGTGCAAGGGCCTTTCATGCAACTTGGACGGTAATTTTTTTTTTAAATGCCCTCCATCATATTGCATTTGTTGTTGTAAGTCTCGCTGTAATACAGTACTTTTTTTCCAGTGTACAACTGTTGACGCGTTATTCATACATTTTGTATGTGTACTGTTATTTTTGTAATGTATGAATAACATACATCACTCCTTGTCCTCATAGTTGATGTTTGTTTTGCTTGTCATAGTTACAAAAATAAATACTTTTGTGTTTCAATCCCTGGTGTCGTCCCTTCAAGAGAGTTAGCACAAATGTAAAAATATCCTTTTCGGTGTGCGGTCAGTTTGAATTATATGTAGCGCTGGATGACTTTTCTTCTAACAGTACAATTAAGGTATGCTTATAAAACAATTCTATTTTAAACAAAAACGATGCTAGTTACAATAACACTGACTCGTTAAACTAGAGGGCGCATGCTACTGCCCGATACTAAAATACCGCCAGAATTCGCCTTGAATCCATTCATTTATCTGGCGAGCGGTTACTGCGTGTATCCATCCATTAAACACTCAACTAGGGACTATACTGGCCGCTGGGTGCGCTCGCTGACACTGAATTGGGCCGCTGGGGCCTATGGAAGTGTCCGCTCTTTACGTAGTACTATATTTCTCTATGCTCTAACATTGTAGAACGACTGTTCGAGATACCGAATGAAGTAGATAAGAAGCGCAGTATGGTCTTGGCGACTTAGTCTTGCATTGCCGCGCTAACCAGTTGTCACGCTAACCTGTCGACGCTCGCTACTGGAACCTTCGACGCTTGCTGCCGTTTCATCGGCGCTCGCTCTTGCTTCTTTTTCTGGCACAAGTTTGCTGGTTAAGCCTTTATTCTCAATGTACATTTGTCGATCCTATTCAATCCGTGACACTATATATTGTGAAATAATTAATTTATTAAGGGTGTAATTACGCGCTTACTCTCCCAGGTAGCACACCGCGTCGGCCGGTATCGGGACTACGCCGGCCGGTCCTGGTAGCTGGATGGCGGCGCCCGGCCATGGGCGCCGGTGAGCTACCGGCCCCGGCCGGCGTCGGGGTTTCGTCTTGCTCACTGGCCAGTTCAGCCGGAGAAGTTACAGTGACTGGTCGACATCGGGTTTTTGCTGTCTTTGCTGGCCAGTCTTTCCGTGGAGGTTCCAGTAACTGGCCGGCATCGGTATTTTGCTTTCTTTGATGGCCAGTATTTACATGGAAGTTCAGCAACTGGCCGACATCGGTATTTTGCTGTCTTTGGTGGCCAGTATTTACATGGAAGTTCAGTGACTGGCCGGCATCGGCGCTTTGCTGTTCAGGCTGGGAGCCCTGCCATGGAAGTTACGTTTACTGACCGCCATCGTTTTATTTTTTCCCCTTTTAACTATGCAGTCAAGTCATTGCGATTCTGACGAACTGCGGCAATTCATGAATAGCGAGTGGAAATGTTTGCTTTGATCAATCCTTCGTAAATGACTGCCGACGCTGGCGTATTTGATCCCAGCATGGCAAGGCTGACGAGTTTTATCGCGAAAACACGAGAAAAAACAATGCGGTGAGAAAAATTTACAGTCCAGAATTGGAGAATCTGACCGCCGACGCCACGAAAAATATATTTTACAACGGCAAACGATACTTTTTTCAGAAAGGTAGTTTAATTTGATGTACTATGCTTAAAGTCCGGCAGTATACGCACGTGTTTGGCTCTAATAAAAAATAAAAATGGTATAGCAGAACCTCCAAATAAAAAAACAAAACAAAAACAAGTGGCATGATTGAGCACGCGCTTGAGTTACAAAAACAATAATAAACATTACTTTCCAGAAACTAGAAAAGTAAGAGATGTGTTTATTGATTATGACGCTACGAGAGGTACATAACTCTCTTGAGATCATTTTTGTGGTGATTTTAATCGAGTGTTAAAATATGCTATTTAGGCAGGTATCGACTGTTTTCTGTGGTAGTTACGATCATCTAACAGAAATATTTTAAATGTTCACATAGCCGAACGATATCTGCCTCTTTGATAGGTTATGTTATACGACATACCGTACCAGAGAAACGCGAATATAAAATCTTTTTTTTTTAATGCACTAAAAACTAGAAACACGAATGCGTTGTGGATGTTCACACTGCCGGGTTTGTGAACGTGACCCCTTGACGCTGCGAAAAATAAATGTTACAACGCCGAACGATACCGTTTCAGAAAGCTAGTTTAATTATCCGCACTGTACTTGAATCTCAGGAATAAAAACGTGTTTAGGCCTAATAAAAAAGTAAAACTGCGGAGCGCAACCGGCGATAAGTAAAACCAGGCGGCACGCGGGTGTCAGCGGTGGCCGGGTGCTGACGTTCCGTTGTTTAATTAATGCGACGTTGATTTAAGGAGATAATGAAATAACGTTTATTATGCTGTGGTTAACTTCTGATTACATGAGGGGATTCCTTTACGTGTGTTCCGTGGCGTGCCTCCGGTCGTTCTCTCTCGAGGCTCGCGCGGTTTCTTCCCACGCAGGCACAAGCGGTGTCTTCTTTCCAGGCAGGCGCTATGGGCGAAGTTCAGTTCTCGCCCTCTCGAAGCGTAAACAAGCTGGGCCCGCAACCCTGTGCGCTCGCACCGCGCGCTCGGGAGAAGTCACGTATTGAGGATCCATTACAGATCCCGCCGAGGCAAGACAAACGAGCTGACGAGCTGGGCCAAGCTAACACGCCCCGGTTTAAACATGATTTGTCCTCAAATCACTCTAACGCGTAATCCGCAAGGTAGGCCGGAGGTCTGCGCGTCCTTGACTGTTGCAGACCTGCAGCGTCATCCTCAACGCCGTTGGCTGCTCCGCAGTTTTCTTTATCGCGCGTTGGGGCTTCGGATCCGTCCTCGTCTTCACGTTCGTCGCTTTGATCTGCGCGACAGGAGAGCGCTCGGCCTACGCAGGTGTCGGATAACTCCGGTGCCGCTGGCGTGCGTGTGTTGTGTCGGCGGAGTTGCTCGACGTTTGCCTTTCTTTCGTTTTGTCGTCCTTTTATGGAATGCAGCCTTTTGATGACCACCGTGTTTGGGCTTGGAAAGGATTTGATCTCGAATGGGCCCTCGAAGAATGGGTCCATCGTGCTTGACCTCGCTCCGATGCTGCAGTAAACGGAGTCGCCGATCTTAAATCTCGGAGTCTTGCTCCTTGCGTCATACCGGCTTTTGGCCGAAGGTTGAGGGTTTTCCAAGTTGTCTTTCGCGTCGTGCCGCTGTGTCGCCAACGTGTGGAGTCTAGTCGTCTCGTCTAGGTCAGCCTCAACTGTTCCGATGTTGAGCTGTCCGGGAAGTTTCGGGACGTAACCGTGCATGAGTTCGAAGGGGCTGTAGCGTGACGAACTCTGTCGCGAAACGTTAACAGAGAAAACTGCCTCGGGTAGAACCTTCTCCCAATTCCTGTGAGGTTCGATGAGTTTTCGAATTATATTCTTCAGCGTCCCTACCATCCGTTGGACAAGACCGTTGGCTTGGGGCCAGTGGGGTGGTGAGGTCATGTGCGCGATTCCTAGTCGTCTGTACAGAGCGGCAGTCTGTTTGTTGACGAAGCTCTTAGCCTGGTCGGTGACGATTGTCGTGGGCACGCCAGATCTCGGAATCCAACGATTCAAGAGGTAGTCGACGTAGAAGTGTGCTGCTGTAGAGGGCACGGCAACAGCGTCGATGTAGCGTGTCGCGTGGTCGATGCAAACGAGGACATATTTTTGACCGTTGCTTTCTTCCAGTGGTCCGAAGTGGTCGAGAGACACTGTCGTGTTCGGAGAGTCCGGGACTGCGCGAGGTTGCGGAGCGCCTTCTCGAGTTGTGTTTCGTTGGTTCACGCGTTGGCACGTGTTGCACGATCGAACGTACTCCCGAATGTCTCGCGACATCTGAGGCCACCAGTAGTTCCTCTTGATTTGTTCCGTCGTTCGCTCGACGTCCATGTGTCCAGTCGAGTCATGACAGATTTTCAGAACAGAATCTCGAAGCGTGGCTGGCACAACGATTCTCTTGAAGTTTTCGTTCATTTTTAATAAGATCCCATTCGACCGTCCATAGTCGTTTCCGGGCTGTGACGCTAGTCGTTGACACAGCGGGTCCATCTGTTGCTGTTCCCGTAGGCGGCTGTCCGTGCTCACTTGCGCGTTCAAGCAGATGAGGGAGGGGTTGGTCACTCCGGCGAAAGTGAGAAAAGTCTGGGAGTCTTCTGGGTCGTATTGACGTGAAAGGGCGTCCGCCTTGTTTGATTTACTCGGTCGGTGTACGATTTCGAACTCGTAGTCCGAGAGGTCGAGGATCCATCGTGCAAATCTTCGGTTGGTCAGGCCGTTTTTAGCAAGGTATGTGAGGCACATGCTGTCCGTAATGACTGCAAATCGTGGTCCTCCGCGCAAATATATTGCGAACTTTTCTGTGATAGCCCAGTGTAGCGCCATGCACTCGAGAAGGTTGATGTGCAGGGTGCTGTCGTGCGCGTTCAAAGATCTGCTTGCGTATTCAATTACCTTGTCGCACGAGTCGTGTCTCTGCGTCAGGATCGCTCCAAAGCCCGTTTGGCTCGCGTCCACGTGAACCGTGCTGGGGCACTCACTCCGAAAGGTGGCCAGAACCGGTGGAGTCCAGACATTGCTTTAGGTCGTCGGCGATCCTTTGATGTTCGTCAGACCACTCGAAGCGCGCGTCCTTCAGCAGCAGCCTAAGCAGCGGTGATGACCGCGTTGCAAAGTCCGGGATGAACTTTCGAAAGTGATTTAGGAACTGTAGGAATGAGTAAAGATGCTTTGCATCCCTCTCGGGCTGGAACTTGTCGACAGCAGAAACACGCTGAGGATCGGGTGTTCTGCCTTCCGCCGTGATCACATTCCCAAGAAATTGAACGCTGGTTCGTACGAACTGGCACTTCGCGATGTCCATGCGGAGTCCGTTCACAACGATGCGTCGTAGGGCTTCGTCTAGAAGTTCGAGAGCCTCAGCTACTGTTTTTGCGCCTTGGCCAACGTCATCCATGTACGCTGCTGTTCGGGGAAGTCCGTCGAAAGTTCTTCGCATGACCATTTGCATGGTTTGGGGCGCTTTACAGAACCCGAAGGCCATACGGAGATACTCGTACTTGCCATCTGGAGTGACAAAGGCTGTTTTGTGAACATCTTCAGGCTTCACTCGGATGGTCAGAAATGCGGTCTTGACGTTCATAACAGTGAAGTAGCGGGAACCGTCTCTCATTACATCGTCGAGTGCGTCGTCCATTCGAGGCATGGGGTACAGCGGGTTGATTGTTTTGGCGTTCAATTTTCGGTAGTCGTGAACCATTTGTCTGGGAGTCGAGGGATAGTTCGGCTGGTTGACCACAAGCGTCGGTGCAGCATATTCGCTTTGGCTTTCGCGAAAAATTCCGCGCTCCCGGTAGTCTTCGACCTGTCGTTTGATGAATTCCCGGTCGGCTGGGGAGCATCGATAGGGCCGCGACGCCACGGGGATCTCGTCGCGT
Source organism: Ixodes persulcatus (assembly GCA_013358835.2). Lineage (NCBI taxonomy): Eukaryota > Metazoa > Arthropoda > Arachnida > Ixodida > Ixodidae > Ixodes > Ixodes persulcatus. The sequence goes on from JABSTQ010005221.1 coordinate 28,096, forward strand.
AGCTCGATGGAATGCTCGGCGTGTGGACAGGTGCCCAGTTGTTCCTCAACCGTCGTAAACGCAGCGTGATGTTTTGTGAGTATCTCAAAGAGTCTTTCGCGTTCTTCCGGCGAAGCGTCTTCGGTAATGCTGTCCACAGCCGTGTGGATTCGTTGCATTAGGGCTGCTTCAATGTCATTCCGTACTGACTCGAACTTTACGAACATGGCCAGGCGTTCGGTTTGGGGCAGTTTTTCGTGAAAGTTGGACACGAGAGCTTCTCCGGAGATCGTCGTTTTTGGAATTTCGCCGGGCGAATCGTGACGCCTAGGTAGTTGAACGATGGTTATGTCGTTCGCAACGTGAAACGTGACTTCCACGTTAGCGAGTTGGCGCCAATCTGATCCGAGAAGTAGGTGAATTGACTTGGGGAGTGGAAGAATGAGTATTTCCGGTACCTTGACCGTCGTTGATCCAACGCTGATCGTCAGAGACGTGCACTTGTCAGGCGTCAGCTTGTTGTCCAAAACGTTAACGAATTACTCTGCTCGGGAACACGGCGATACGCAAGAGTCCTGGGGCAGTGCCCTGGGATCAATGATCGATATGTTGGCCCCAGTGTCGATGCACGCCTTCAAAGGACGGTTCTTCTCCGTGAAGGCGGTGACGATGGGGAGAGAATCTCCTGTCGTGCGCAAGAAGCAGTGGACATTTTTCTCGGTTGGACCCGTGCCCTTTTGCGCGCGTTTCTCTTCTGCGCGGATGGTCGCTGCAGTTTTCGGTTCTGGACAGTCCCTGGAGAAGTGACCGGGCTGGTCGCAATTAAAGCAGTTGCTCTGCCTCGTGCGTTTGAAGGGTTTCGGTGATGGGGCTTTCGTCGGGGTGACGGTCGGGGCGCCTGTCGTTTGCTGCGTTGATGTCGCATGTTTGTGCATGCCTTGTTTGCGTGGTTGCGTCTTTTCTCTGGGTCGGCGGTGGTCCAAAGTCGTCGCGCGGTCAATCAACTCGAGGACTGATTTGCATCCTTGGGCTGCCAGGGGATAGGCCCACTTGTCCTCGGTGATTCCGTGTAGGATTAAGGAGATCCGTTCGCTGGCTCCCAGCTCACAGGGAGCTCGCTCGAGCATGGCATTCTTGGCGTAGATGTACTGCAGAATGCTCTCGTTGTGGCGGAGCTGTCGACGTTGTTGGTACTCCAAGAATTGTTGAAGACCCATTTTTCGTTGGAAGCGTTCCTTGATGGTTTTCTTCCATACTTCCCAGTCGTCGATCCGGGAACCGTATGATTTGTGCCAATCTCGTGCGGCACCGTGAAGGCGGGTGACGGCGTTGAGCAGGGTGAGGTTTGGTGTCCAATTAGCGAGAAGAGCCACCCGTTCGATTTCTCGAAGCCACTCAGCGACGTTTTCGTATGACTCCCCCTCGAACGTGGGAATCGCGTGCGAAGTGTCGCTCGTGGAGTGGACGTGGAGGGGCCTCGTGGACTGTCGTAAGGTCTCGGCTAGTTGTTGTTGCGTTTGGACGATGACCGAAAGCAAATCAACCGTTGTTGCGTTGCCACTCACCTCCGTTGTCGTGCCCAGCGCAGAAGCGTCCGTCGTGGTTACTTCTCGTTCTGGTTGGTTTCCGTCCGTCACGTTGACGCCATTTTCTGGCTGCCTTGTGTAAAGTGCGTTGTTGAAGGCCAGGATTAGTTGCTGGAGTTGAATTTTGATATCTTGTATCTCTTGACGCACGGTGTCCTGATTGATGGTTTCCGTTCCCTTGTTGGAGTCCGTGATCAGGGCGTGGTCACCGGTTTCGTTGGATTCAACTAATCCTGTCGGCTGCGCCATGTCAGCGGTGGCCGGGTGCTGACGTTCCGTTGTTTAATTAATGCGACGTTGATTTAAGGAGATAATGAAATAACGTTTATTATGCTGTGGTTAACTTCTGATTACATGAGGGGATTCCTTTACGTGTGTTCGGTGGCGTGCCTCCGGTCGTTCTCTCTCGAGGCTCGCGCGGTTTCTTCCCACGCAGGCACAAGCGGTGTCTTCTTTCCAGGCAGGCGCTATGGGCGAAGTTCAGTTCTCGCCCTCTCGAAGCGTAAACAAGCTGGGCCCGCAACCCCGTGCGCTCGCACCGCGCGCTCGCGAGAAGTCACGTATTGAGGATCCATTACAGATCCCGCCTAGGCAAGACAAACGAGCTGACGAGCTGGGCCAAGCTAACACGGGGGATAGGACTGATCTACCAGAACAAAAAAAATACAACTTTCTGGAAGTCAGTAATTTAAGAGATGTGCTTAATGCGTAGCGTGCTATGAGCTCAGCTAAATAACTGCCTTAAAATGGCGGTATTTTTTATTTAACTTTGGGTGAAGATGACCGCTTTCAGAAAAACTTCGGCTGCATCACTGTGCCAGTTTTACCACTTACACATTTTCCCATTTTTCTCGCAATATGCTCATTATTATTACATTCATTTCTTCGTTGAAAGGACTTGCGCTGTTTGCCTACTACACTGACCCACATATTAGCACGGAGGCAGTGAATTATCCCGGCAAAACAAGAGGGCCACGGTTTGTGCATCGCAACAATTCAACCTTGGGCTCGCAGTTTTTATTTTCACCGTCTGCGTGATTGTTACCCTAAATCACGGTGCCGACGACTGCAAGAACATAAAAAATTATTTAAATAATAAAAACTAATAAAAAAATGTAAGAAAAAAAAAAAGGTGGCTTTACTGTGATTCGTAACCGACAACCACAAGCTCTGAGAGACGCTGCTTCAACACACTAGGCTAAAGCCGCCCGTTTGATTTTGGCGCCATTACAAGAAACTTAAATGTTTGTTAAATTCGTTATGACCATTGTACGACTAGTTTCGTATTTAAGATTTTGCTTCGTGTTCAGCACTTATTTATAATCTTGTGAAAATGTTGACGTTCGAAGTAATTTATTAATACTGTGTTTTCTATGAGTTTTATAACGTGATTTCCTGATCGTTTTATTTCAAACATGTTGAAGATACGAATACAACCCGTTCGAATCAACGGCCAACGTTGTCTAAAGCCTGCCCATGTTTCGCACGCGATCGGTTTCGCGCGTTTTGCCGGCGTTGTGTGTTTGCATGCCTGTGTCTTGTGGTCAATTTCCCGATTAGTCGTGATGCGTGGAGTTTGCCTTAGTTTCAAGTGTGTCCGTAAAAGAGGGAAGCGACTGTGAGACGTGGAACTACGTTAAATCTGCTCAACAGCCAAGATCACGGCACGGGACCCGAAGTAAGTTCGTTTCTTTGTTCGTTAGGGCTAGATTATTCTTTCCTGGGTTCAAAAGGCTTGTTATTCACTGTAGATCGCTTGCTTTTACCAGCATTACTAATTGTGTGCGAATGGTGTTATGCGAGGCTGTTTTTCTTCTTTTTCCCCGATGCAGAGGCTGCGGTCTCGCTCAAGGTCCATCGATACCGGCGGAACCACGGAACTCTCTGGGAGACGGAGAGGGGGAGAGGGGCAAGGGGGCGGGGCGGCGCGGCGCGGCGCGGCGGCGGCGGGGTTGATTGCCTTTATTCCCCGTATTGTTTACTCGTTAAATAGAATGTCTGGAAGAGCGCGGTGCCCCTCCATCGCCGAAGCCACTCTCCGTACTTCTGTGCGGAGAGCTGGACCCCACAAAAGGCAGCGATTGATTGATTGACAAGCACGTAGCTTCCGCCGCCCAGTCGTCTGCAAACGACTTCATTTTCGCGATTCGTAATCAGAAAAGGATTGCCAAAAATTGGTGCCGCGATGAATTCACCTCATGGGGATTAATGCATAGCATATCACTCCCGATCGCAAAAATTTGTGCCCGCGAAATAATTTTTCACGCCGGCACTTAATTAATTCTTCGCGAAATGACGAGCTCTAAAACATCATTTGCTGTACACATGTTTCGTATGATCCAACGCACGTGTTCCGAATTTCACACCTCTAGAAACACTCAGGCTGCTTCAAATGGTGAAGCATTTATTCTCTTCCTACTGATGTTCTTTTTAGAGGCTATCAAGTATTAATTACAAGCTTCTGGGGAAATTTAAGCATGTTCTGAATTAAGGTAGTGTCTCTCCAGTTTTTGGTATCTATATTTTGCTCAATGCAAAGGCTGAACTCCATGGAACGAATTATGTGACGAATAACTGGCGAACGCCGCCGGACGGCACGCTCGTTTTGCGCGCGACGTAGCAGCCACTGTGTTGATTCCACGCGCAGAGCAAAAGCCGCCGGCCAAAATTCGTCGGTTATTCGCAGCATATTCGTCCCATGGAGTTCAGCCTTTAGTATATAGTGTTAGACTTACCTCACCCAATCCCTGTTTTTTTCGTTTGGTACTGCCTTTAGCGAATCGTGTAAGTTGTAATTGCTTTTAGTTGTTGCATGATTGTAGTAAGGTGGTGAGCTGGTACTAATTGAACACCTTGAAAAATAGTTCACAAAAAGTCGAAGGAGATAAGGAGAGCAACACGTAGACCTCATGCAAGTGCAGATTCAACTCGCATAAATCAGAGAAGGTAGAAATCAAGAATGCGGAAGGAGCTCGAGCACAGGCCCTAGTGGAACGCACTGATTTACCTGTTAGAAGAGCAGATTAAAAAAAAAAAAAACATAATTTCCATGTCAGTGAAGGTAACAGATGGATGGCTAATACATAAAGACAGCTCAATCTCTCTCTAAAATCTACGATGGATTGTCACCTACTTGTGCACTGTTTACACTGCTCGTGTATGCCATCCTTAGGAAAAACGTGAGTGATTAGCAGACACTATAAAAAACATACAAGAGAATTATTTTAGGGCTTTATTATTCGTAGTTTGGGTGACCAATGTGTCCGCACATCCGTCTTTTACCTGAGCTGCTGAGGAAATCGTTTTTACAGTCTTATGCATAAGGGTGAATTAGCACGTTCCACTTAGAACTGTTCGAACTTTTGCTGAAGCTCCTTCCGCATTCTTTATCTTTTGCTTTTCTAATTTATGTGAGTTGGGTGTCTGCACTCATATGAGTGTAGGTATTCCTCTCCTTTGTTCCTTGTTTTTTGTGTGCTATTTTTCAAGATGTTCAATAAAAATTTACTCACCACCTTACTCCATAGGAAAGGTGTTGGTAATTCTAGAGTGTCTGTAAAACAATCTACCTGACATCGTTACCTCATGCCCCGGTTCCTGAAGCTCACGTTCTCCGAGTACAGCCTTTCTGATTCTCTCATCCTCTTCTTTTATTTTGTGTTCAGTAGATTGAGTTGCGAATGTGTACCAGTCTACGTCCTACGTGTTCCTGTCCATTTGTCCTTGTCTTTTTGTGCATATTTTTTTCAAGTTGGTCCATTATTTTTTTTATCATATATTCTACTCTGTGTTTTCACCTCTGCAGCCCTTCCCAAGTAGATGTTGGCATTCACTTTCACCATCCTGATGCGAGTGTCCTGAGACTACACAGGATGACAGTCTCCTCTGGTGAAGTCCTGGCTTCACGGAAAACGGCCAAGGCTGTTCATGGTAAGGTGATATATATATATTGAGCAATATAATAGCAACTTATTCCTGCTGGGATTTGTTTTTACCACACTGTGTTTATGGGCTGGCCTTTAGCAATTCCGATGCCACTCGCGTGGAATGAAAGCCTGTAGAGGAATTGAACATTTCATTCGTAAGCGGAATGCTGAGTTTACAACAGAAGTGCGTTGCGTTGCCTTGCGTTGGGGGATAGGTGGCCGAGGCTAGCGCACACTAGCTCGGAGCAGCTGGAGCGAAAGCTGGCACTGCAGAACCCAGGGCCACCCCTGTTCATTTCCATCTGAATGAGCATCGTACCGGCCTGCAATTGCATATCACTACTGCGTGGTGCAGGATAAAGACCCCAGGCTAGCAGTCATACTGCACTGGCTAAATTGCTCATCTACAGTGAGCGACTCATCGCAACTTTGAAATGGCTGACCAACTACACGCTGTAAAAATATCCATGCAACCCCAACAGGAGTGCGTTACTCTTGCATCCAGTATTGCTGTGTGTGTTGTATTTGTATTTAGTATTTGTTTATTTAGTGTTCCCAATAATGGCTGAAGCCTTCCCATTGGAGCACTTGTTAGTAGCAACACACAAACACAAACAAACGGCGAGAGTGGTGAACAGCGCCACTCTTGCCGTTTGCCACCGTGCCCATTGGTTTTCGGAGAAGTTTGCAGTATTGGTCAATTTGGTATTTGGTCATATATCACTCATGGACACAACCAGGGTGCTGTACCTACAAATCAACACTCGCAAGACTTGTGTGAATACACACTGTAGCTGGTCGACCTTTCATAGTCATTTTAATGTTGCAAAAATGATAGAATGGATGCTTGGGCAAGTTGGTGAACCATATTCTACTATGACAGCGCAGATCACACACCAGATATCAATCGCACACCAGATACTCAGGAAGACAACTACACGCGCTAAACTTGCAACTCTTGTGTAATCGACTACTTCATTCTTCTCTTCAATGTCTGGATTGACTTTCCAGAACGTGATAAGCAGAATAAATAACACAAAATACAAGGAAAAAAGCGAAAGACAAGGCAAGAAAAAAAGAAAGAAGCAAAAAACAAAATGAAAAAAGGAAGCTTTTAAAAGTCATCCCTCTCCCTCACTGCTATCCTTTAGATAGAAATTGGAGCTTTTTGGTCCACAGCGCTATAAAGGACTACTTACACACTTGTCCTTCAGGCTTTATTCTTTGCACTTCCATTTTTTCTCTTGTCAGTGGGTCTCGACTCTTACCTGTTACGGAACAATTTTAAAAATGTGCTACACAACCACAATCCGGACAGTGGATTCCCAAATGTCCAGCGACGACTCGGTGGGTGTTATAAAAATGCTTCTTTAAACAATCATTCAAACACGTGCCAGTCTGGCCTACATAAGTAGTGTGGTAAGGAGTATGTAGGCCAGACTGGCAGGTGTTTGAATGATCGTTTAAGGGAGCATTTTTAAAACACTCACCGAGTCGTTGCTGGACATTTGGGAATCCACTGTCGGGATTGGTTGCGTAGCACATTTTGAAAATTGTTCCGTAATAGGTAGGATTTGAGACCCACTGACAAGAGAATTAATGAAAGCGCAAAGAGTAAAGCATCTGAAGGACAAATGTGCAAGTAGTCCTTCTATAGTGCTGTCAACCAAAGAGCTCAAATGTCTATCTAAACGATAGCGGTGAGGGAGAGGGATGGATTGTAAGGGTTTCCTTTTTTCGTTTTTTTACTTTTTTATTTTGTCTTGTCTTTTGCTTTTTTCCTTGTATTTTGTGCTATTTCCTCTGCTTATCACGTCCTGGAAAGTCAATCCAGATGTTGAAGAGAAGAAGGAAGTAGTCGAATACACAAGAGTTGTAAGTTCAGTGCATGTGCTTCTCTTTCTGAGTATCTGGTGTATGATTGTTTCTCTGCATTGTCACCGTAGAATATGCAAAAATGAATAATGATATTTGCACATTTGTCGTGCCAAACCCGGTCACACCTGTTCCTAACTCTGATCTCCATGAGATCACAATACCATCGTTTTGGTGTAGTGGCACGGCAAACTGAGTTGTTTTGCTTTAGTCTTTGTATGGGGGACACTGTAATTCGAATCTACTCGTGTATGGTGTAATAGATAGCACTATATTTGCAGAGCTAGTCTTCAGTTTTTGTAGTTACATCAAAATATATTTCAGCTTTTAAGTTATTTGTTATTTGGCTTGTAGTTTCACAAGCTTATCTAGATTGGAGGCAGCAAATGTCTTGCCAGCACTCATGGTACGCGTTTGAAGTATATTGCATTAACATAATTGACCCAACCTTTGATTTTTATTTGTCAGTGCCTCTAGCGAACTGTGCATGCTAGGATTGCTTTTGTTTCTTTCACATAATCGACATTACATTTCTCACCTTTCTACTCGGTGCAGCCCTCGCCGAACATAAGCTAGCATGGACTAGGCCGATTTGTTCCTGCATCACCAGCTTAGCCGAGGTTCAGGTCCATGGCAGTCTGCAAAGGTTGTTGATGGTAAGCTGCCTTATATATACAGCTGTGTAAGAGCAGCTTGTCCCTGGGTGACGATTTGAAATGCATTTTTATGTTTGAGAAAGTGAAATTTGCATGGGCATACTTGCAGTGTGAAACCTTACCAAGCCTGTTCTGAAGTTTCATCCTCTTGAGATTTCGATACAGCCATTTCTGCTGCACACACACTGGCTACTTTAGCCAGGTAGAGACTAGATCCATATGAAGGTAAACAGGTGATTATGAACTGCTCATTGCTGTCCGTGGTAACGTTCTCTCCTTATCAGGTGACTTACAAGTCAGCTGCTGCATGGTGCTCCCAGTACTGGGCAGTGGACGATTGCTTGTTCACCCTCATATAGATCACGACTGTACTTCAAGCTCAGCAAATGTGACACTAATCTGATTCAGGCTAGCTGTGGTGTTGGGTTGCTCTTTGTCGGTCGGGGAACATAGCTCGTACCACTGGCTGGTACGGCGCGTACGTAGCACTCCTCCACCCTTGGTTTACATTAAGTGGCTTGAAAGCGCGAAGGCTTCCGTCTTGGACGAGTTGACCTTCTTT
>JABSTQ010005222.1:0-149372 GCA_013358835.2 Ixodes persulcatus
AAAGGTTCTCCTTCGCCGTTTGTACCATTCTTTCGGCTTGTCCATTGGAGCTCGGATGGTAGGGTGCGACACGAACATGTCGGATCTGATTTTGGGAGCAAAACTCTTCGAATTCTGCTGACGTAAAAGACGCACCATTATCCGACACATTGACGTCTGGAAGCCCGTGAGTGGCAAACAAAGCACGAAGGTGGCGTACTGTACAGGACGTTGTCATTGAGGCCATCTGCACGACCTCCAGCCACTTTGAATAGCTGTCTACGACAATGAGGAACGTCTTATTATACACAGGTCCAGCGAAGTCGATATGAATGCGAGACCACGGTTTGGTTGTACGTTCCCAAGGAATCGTCGGACCCTTCGTAGGAGCATGGCGGGACTCTTGACAAACAGAGCATAGCCTGACCGTTTCTTCGATCTCCGAGTCCATTTTGGGCCACCAGACATAGCTACGAGCCAAACCTCTCATTCGCACGATACCTGGGTGGCTGTTGTGAAGCAGTGTTAACGTTTCCTTCCTACAGGCAGGTGGTACCACCACACGACTGCCCCAGAGAAGGCAGTTTTTATGAGCTGATAACTCGTACCTTCTTTGAGAAAAGGGCCGGAAACTCTCGTCGGATGGCAGGGTGGACCCACCGTTCAATACGCATGACAAGACCCTTGATAATACCGGGTCATGACGGGTTTCCTCTGCAATCTTCTGTGCATTCAGTGGAGGGTTTGGCGACGCCTCTAAGAGCAAGCAGTTCATGGGTGTTCCAGAGACTTCTCCCATAGTTGTTGTCAGCGGTACACGACTAAGTCCATCTGCATTTGTGAGCTCTTTTCCCGGACGATAAACTAGCTCGTAGTCATAGGCTGATAAGATCAGGCTCCATCGTAGCATCCGCAGAGACATGACTAGTGGCATGGGCTTGTTGTGGTGCATCAGTCCCAGGAGAGGCTTGTGGTCTGTGTAGATAAAGAAATGACGCCCATACAAGAACTGGTGAAATTTCTTGACACCCGTGACAATAGCAAGGGCTTCCTTGTCTATTTGAGCATATTTTTGTTCAGTAGACGTTAGTGTTCGCAAAAAGTAGGCCACAGGTGCCTCTCGTCCATCCGACATGGTGTGGCTAAGGACAGAACCCACACCATACGGAGAAGCGTCACAGGCAAGCGAAAGAGGCAGAGCTTCGTTGTAGTGCACTAGTAAGCTGTCGCTCTGGAGAAGCTGTTTCGCTCGGAAATATGCTTCGTCGTGGACCTTGCTCCACTGCCACTTTCCTCCGCTGGACAGCAGCTGATGTAGGGGCTCCAATACTCCGACGCGGTCTCGGAGGAAGCAACCGTAGAAGTTTAGAATTCCCAAGAATGCTCGCAACTCGGTGAAATTACGTGGTCTTGGAGCATCGCGGATTGCTTCTACGTTTTCTTTGGTTGGCCGAATACCACTCTAATCTATGTTGTAGCCTAGGTATGTGATGCTGGCAGAGGAGAAGACGCACTTTTCCTTTTGCAAGCGAAGCCCGGCCTCCGAGAGTCGCCGCAGGACTTCTTTTAAGCGTTCATCGTGCTCCGTGATGTTTTTTTCTGTAATCAGAATGTCATCAAGATAAGGAATTACACCTCTGAATCCTGACAGAAGTGTGTCGATGAAGCGCTGAAAAATCACGACCGCAGAAGTAACTCCAAAAGCTAAGCGGCGTACGCGGTACAGCCCCTTTGCGTGTTTATGGTCATTAGATCAGCAGCCGCTTCATCCACCCGGAGCTGTTGATATGCCTGAGCCAAATCCAGTGTTGTGAAGATGACGCCTCCAGCCAAAGTGGATCGAATGTCATTGATGGTCGGAAGCGGGTAAGTCGCAGCAATCACAAACAGGTTTATAGTGCTACGGTAGTCACCGCAAAGACGCAGCTTGCCATTTTTCTTGATGATTGGCACGATTGGTGTAGCCCACCGGCTATGTCTGACAGGCTCCAGTATTTGCTGTTTTACAAGATTTTCTAGCTCCGCTTCAATGGCAGGCCGAAGAGCGAACGAAACGGGCCGGCTCTTGAGGAACTTCGGCGTAGCGTTCGTTGCTATTGGAATTGATATGGGCTCACCATTGTGGGCTCCTAGGTCTCCTGCGAAAACGTCGGGAAAAGGTTCAAGCAGCTGGGAGCTGCGTAAGGAGTTGACTCCTGTGACATCAATGCCCAGACTATCAAACCAGTCGCGCCCGAGAAGGCTAGCTTGTCCTCCGCTGGCAACAAACAAGGGAAGTGTAGCGGTGTGGCCTCTGAATTCTACGTCAACTTCTATCTTCCCCAGTACGCTTAGGTACTGCTGTGTCCAGGTTTTAAGCAAATGGTTATCTTTTGTCAACGGGGGAGGTACCCCTGCTCCCAGCATCTAGTAAGTGTCCTCACTGTTGATAGATACGGCTGCTCCACAGTCCACTTCCATGGAAAGAGGAACTCCGTTGAGAGTCACCATCACCATGTACGGAGGCACAGTTTTATTTTCCACTGCATACACCTCAAAGCGAGGTGGGTCTTCAACTTGACCTTCCTGCACCGCGTGTGTTGCATGAGACTCGTTCGACCTTGCTTGTGGATGTCGTCGTTGCTCTCTGTCTTTGGTCATGCAGACCTTCTCGATATGACCCAGCTTGTTACAGTAGCGACAAAGGACGCTTTTAAACCGACATTTGGATGGCGAGTGCTGACCTCCACAGCGAAAACAAGAGCTTGATTGCGTAGGTCTTCGAGGAGAGCTGCGCTGGACAGCATTGACGATCAAGGAGCCTAAACCTGGGGTTTCAGCATTTTTGTTTCCGCAAGGCTGCATTCTGGGCAGCGACGATCTCGATTGCAACTCTAGTGTTCCTTGCGAGGCAGCCTCGGCAGCGGTAACCAGCTCCACAGCAGTTTGCAGATCCAAGTTTTTCGTAGCCAACAGTTTGTCTTGTACTTTGGTGTCTTTCACACCATAGACAATCTGGTCGCAGATCATCTCATTGAGCATACTGCCATACTCGCAGGTTTCGCCCAACCGACGGAGTGCGCTTACGTATGTAGCGAAGGTCTCGTTCTCTTGCTGTTCCCGCTTGTGGATACGAAAGCGTTGTAATATCTTCAGCGGTTTAGGACAGTAATAATTTTCCATCCGTTCGAGGATGGTCTCGTAGTTGGTAGCCGCTGGTAGCGCCGGCGAGCAGAGGTCTCGCATGACAGAGTATGCCGCTGGTCCACATTTTCCAATCAGCACAGCTCGCCGCATGTCTGGGTCTTCTACCTCGTGAATGGTGAAGAGGCTGTTCAAGCGTTCGATGTATTCAATCCAAGCATTTGGAGTGGTAGATTCGAACCTCTCAATGCTCACTTTGTGAGCCATGGCTTTGCAGCAGGTTCTTCAGTGTCTCGTCGCCAGTAATAAGTACTCGTATTAAGGTAGCAATTAAGGCAAATTATGCTGGACGTGGTAGTCCCTGGTAATCGTACACTGTAGCTGGCATCGTCGTCTTCTTCCCTTCTAGGGTGGCGCCCATGCGTGCCTCGCTCCAGTACACCACACATTCCACACCGTCAAAATGGCCGGTCTTAGCAGCCTATTAATGGGGGCTCGTTCTGAGCATGCGCTCTAGGCAGCTCCCACAAATATGGCGCCCAGTGAATACTCCTTATAGGAGGATCAGTGGTTCAATCCACTGATCTCCACTATAGTGGACATCAGTGGAAACGCAGAAATCATGTTCGGCCCTGTTTCCGCACCTTCGAAATTCCTTGGGTACAACGGTCTCAGTTCTTCTCATTCACGATACCATGGTGATGTGTTTTCTTAATTTCTTATCTTTCACGCAACTGTGTAGAACATCTAGAACATTAAACATACCTGTGACAAGATTAATACAAACAGTCTATGACAAAACCTTTGCAGCTTGAAATGCACGAGCTCAGAAGAAGCTGAAGCATAAAGCTCGGACTAGACGTCTGCGTTCTTTTCCTGTTTTTCGTCTATGCTTTGAGCAATTATGGGTGGAAGCTAAGACTCTCAGACAACGACAAGTTTGTGCCACCCTGACACCCGTGTTTGTCCTCCATTGGCAGAAGAGGCTGTTCCTGTCTCCAGTCTTCTGAAGGAAGTGCCAGGTCTCACAGGATGCCCATGGACAGGCGGGCTACTCGTACTTCCAGTAAGTGAGAACATATGAGTAGTGCAATTGACAGCTTTAAGCGGCCGAAAAATCATAGCCGGCACTCTAAGCGTGCAAAATTAAGGTAGTAGAAAAATCAAACCATGATTTGATACGATACCTAAATTTTCACCTACACTGTGACCATCAGCCCTGAACCAGAGCCTCGTATGTAAACTTCGCTATTGTGTCAAGCCACAGCCCCTAGACGAAAAACCGGAGCTTCTCGGCAGATGATGATAATTTTTCAGCTCTTCACTTTTATTCGGGCACTTTCATGGTATCTGAGACCTAGCTTGTAGGGTTTAGTTGGACCAAAAAAGTGTTGTGTGTATGTTTAGACAGCCGGAAGTTAGTCTGCCTCAGTGGACGTCTGGTCTCTCAGGTGTACATGAGCAATATAGCCAGTGTGGTTCAGCCGCTAACCTGGGGTATTTAACGAGCAATACGAAGTAGGGATACACGACCTAACGCCGGTACGATGCTCATCCAGATCGAAACGGGCAAGGGTGGGGATTGAAGTCAGGATCACTGGGTTCTGCAGCGCGAGCTTTCGCTCCACGTGCTCCAAGCTGGTGTGCGCTAGCCCACTCGGCCATCAATCCCCCCTATACTTGGCCCCATGTGTGAATCCTTAGCCACCAATTCTCTAGTCGCTTTTTGGTGCTTTGCACCACTCCATTGCTCAACACTCTGTTGGCCTGCGACGTAGCGTCATCGCTGTTGACGTTGTTTCTGCATGTAGATGACAGGCTCCGGGAAAGGCTCAAAGATCAGCGCCCCCGCCATTGATCGCTCCCGGGTTGTCTGCTTGCAGTCCACCGATGGTGCCGGCACCAGTTCGGTGCACAACAGTACGATATGTTCGAGCGTTTCATCTGCTTCACCACACACGCTACACACTTTTGCACTATTGTGTGATCGTAGCGCCCACAGTACTCCTGCGAAGGTAGCTCTCCTGCACGCGCCTCAGAGAGCAGGTGGGTGCCCAGGCTGTTGTCACAGAGCGCAGATTCCGCTGAAAGTTCTTTCTTCCATTGATGGTAAACATACAGCGTCGATTATGACTGCGCCGTCTCTGCCCACCGAAGCGCCTCCTCTTATCTCACCCTCGTCCGTATCACCAATCCCAGTTATTATCTGGTGTGGTGGTCACAGGAGCAGCAAAGAAGCCGTACTTGTTCTCCAGCTGGCACAGCCGTCTCTTCCAGCAGGTCTTTATCCCTGTCATATACGTGTAGACAGAGTATTTTGGCCCACAGGCTGCAATTTATGAGGCGGAGACGGCTGTCATAGGCGATCTTGCTAGTTGGTCTCCTAAACATGATGGATGAGCACCCAAGATTCTCCATCACTGCCTCGTTTGGTACCATTCCATAGAAGCCCAAATCCTGACTCCCAACATCTCGCTGTCGAAAGTCCAGGACTTCCCGCACGGTGCCAGGTATAAAAAGAACCGCGTTAACGAAGGTTAGTCCAGGCACCACAACCGCCTTTTAAATTTTTTTGACTCATCAGGAAACGATTGCAGCTCCACAAATTACAATTTAGGAGGACGGTTGTTCCTCGCAAGGCTGCTTGTCTCAGATGTGTGTGATGTTCGGCCAGCTACTCCTGATTTTAGACAGCGTAACGCCCATATATTTGTATGATTCCTGTACCTGTACACGTTCACAATTGAGTACTATACTTTTCAATGCAGCCTCTTATGACCCGGCTAACTGAAGCACTGCCGATTTCCTGGTGTTGAATTTAGGCCCAACGTAGTCCCCTCATTCTCGCAAATACAAAGCAATCGCTGCAAATCCTCCACCCTTTCTGCAATCAATACAATATCGTCCGCATAAGTGGGGACCGGCAGCATCCACTCCACCACTGAGCCGTCTTCAAGGGGGTTAAATGTGAACCGTCCTGGATTCTCATTTACACACCCGTGGGGAGAGCGGGGACCTCTGTCGGAGGACCCGCTCCTTGTTAGAGTGACTAGCACTGATTTGGCCCCGTTCAACTGCGTTTTCACTTGATTTCCCGAGTAGAGACACCATATGAGAGATAGCCACTGGTGAGGGCAACCAAGTTCTTCCAAGCGTTGCATAAGTCATTTGTGCGGAACGCTGCCATAGGTCTTCGCCATATGCGGAACGCGGCAAAGTAATCCTCTTTCCTGCTTTTTGAAGACTTTTACTCACTGCCTGAAGGTGAATATATTGTTCTCCAGTCGTCGTCCCCTACGAAACCGACCCTGAAGCTCGCTGAGCAGTTCGTTTTTCTCTGCCAATGCTGCCATAAGTTCCTTGATTATATAAGAGAATGTCGTGTAGACCGTAGACGTGACAGTCAGGGGCCGATAATCTCTCTGGTACATTTTGTCGCCTCCCTTCTTCAGAATCAGCACGACGCGACCGAGTCATCCGTCTTGGAGCACAGCCTCTTATTTCCGGAGGATTGCTATGAAGATGCCCGCCATCTGCATCTCCGCTTTCCCAAGTGCTTGAGGACACTAGTGTCTTGGAGGTCTAGTCTCTTGGAGGTAGACGCCTTCAGGTGAGCCAGCGCACGAGCAACCGTCACCCGATCAATGTCCCCCTTCTGGTTGGAGTCCGTTTGTTTCGGAGCAATCCAGTGCTATTGTGATGTGGGCAACTCTTTAGGGGAAAAGATCTCAGTCGGATACGCTGTTAGTTCTTTGCAAGGTCTTCTTGTGGCTTGCACGTGTTCTTGTTTATCGCAGTCAGATCCTTGTATTTTCTCTCGAGCGATCCAAGATACTTGCAAAACATCCTAGACGCGTCTCTTCTGCCAGATCTAATTTCTCGGATGCTCCCCAGATGCGCTGTTCTGATCTTTTCTTGGATTAGTTGTTTCCCAAAGCACTTGCGGTTAAGGTATAAGGTCCACCTTGAAGCGACCACACTCTCAGATCGCGCTCGGAGCGACACTGGATGTTTCCTGTTGGCAGTTTGTTTGGCCGAAATGACAGCCTGAACATTCGCGTCCCACCAGTGTTTCCGCCGTTTTCGTCTGTTTGGCTGCCTTTATGAAAATTATAAGGGGAAGTTCACGGGCGCAACATGCGCACAATGATAAGGAGGGGCGCGAGGCGCGATGAAAATTTTGAGAAAGCTCAGATTGTAGAGTGTCCATCTCAAACCATGGCGTGCTTTTGCAATTTAATGGCGGACGCCTTCGGCGAAGTTTAGTGGCAAGTGCTCATGCGCTGTTTTCACGTAGTGAGGAGGAAAGCAGGCGGAGTGGCTGAGACGGTCGCAGACGAACAACGCGTTGTCACCGCCTCGCAGCTCGTTTTTGCAAACTCCACCATTAACCACATGACCCCGATCGAGCAGTTCGAAACACACTGTAATGTAGGATAATGTTGGGACAGTTGACTCGCCTGCTGCCAGGTCAGCTGTCACAAATATTTTTTTGTTTGGGTAAATGTTTGGGGACCGTCCCCAAAGATTTATTCGTGGATTGTTTATCGCGAAATTCAGACACACGACTCATTTGAATGGTGAGACGTGCGCCATTCATATAATTGCAGAAAATTGAGTCGAAATATAAAGAATCTATGTGAAATTTTAGCACTCGCGTTGCGGGCAGCGCGTGTGTTGCGATGAAAATCTTCGCCAACTCGAGGGGCGCAGCAGTCTGCAGGCGAGCAGAGCCGTTTATTGAGAGAGTTTGGCCATACATTGGATTGAATAGGCGAGCATCTCGGGGCCAACCGCAGGCCGCGAAACAGCCCCTAGTGGGGGTCGTGAGCTCTAAATATGTAACACCACTATACTCTGTTTCACCTTGTGTTGTAGCACAGGAAAGGCTACAAGCGCGAGCTCCTTGCTCTAGGGCACTTCTCGGCGGCACATGCTCTCGTGCACCAAGGGCAGCTGCCAACGCTATGAGCTCGCGCTTCTAGCCTTCGCTGAGGTACGACATAGGGTGAAACGGAGCATAATTTAAGTCGTTTTAGCGTCGCTAGAGTGAAAAGGTCTAACTCTCACTGACTGAAAACTTGGCGCATGTGAGGTTTTCGTCACGTGTATATTTAATGGCAGAATGAACGAACGTGCGCTTTAAACCTAGGGTGCCTCGATGTCCTTCTGTTTAGGGTGATGCCATCGTTTGTAGTACCCGATGCCGACAGCACGCGCTCACGGGGAAAATACAAAGAAATCGCAGGAAACAAAATGTCGCCGTAGCACAGTCAGCGCCACGAGCGCGTGCAGGGACACGCGCTTCGGAACAAAAAATAAAAATAAGCGTTCGAAACAAAATGGCCAGTTGTCATCACCCCAAGCAAAGCGCACATGAAGGCACCCTATTTAAACCAGGACTGACTTGCTTATAAACAGCGTCTCAGCTGAGAATGGGGCTGGGGGAAAGAAAGCACTGCCATAGCCAGCGCACGAGCTGAGCGGGACTCAAGCCGCGGCTCGAGACGCTCGCGCGCTCCAGCCTTTGCACTGTTTTCTTTTAGCCACTCTCAGGTGAGGCGCCGTTCGAGCAACCCGGCTTAGAGCAAACTGTCACCGCGGCGCCGAGATTGGAAGCTTCTATTTCACGCTTTAAATGTCGTTTTCAATAAATGTGACGTCGCGGTCTGCTGATTGGTTGACGCTGTGTCGCCCTTTTAGTTTAAGCTCTAACCGCGGGGGCGGTATTCGGCGCTGGCGGCGGCCTTTGCTCCGCCCATTGGCCAAACTCTCCGAATATACGGCTCTGCAGGCGAGTCGCTTAATCGCAACTCTCTACAACCCTTTGCGTCCGCCCGTCACACTTTCCCTTACAGCCACCATCAGCCGCGTTTACATGAACGCGACTTAGTCACATCGAATCCAGTTGTCGCATTCGATGCGGTCATGTAAACGGCATAATACACTAGAGAAGCGCATAGCATTCAAGTCGCCAGAAAGAGGTGGATCGAAACGGCGAATACGCATTCATTTAACCCATGTAAACGGAGGTCGCATCGCATTTCGGAACGGGGAGGATTATGGGAAGGCGCTCGCTGCAGGAGTGAGTAAACAGCTGAGAACACGGCGGCGGCCAACTTCCTCGGCGGCGGCGGAGAGCGGTTCCGTGTGGTCGCCCGCACTTCCTCCAGAGAAGGAACGCGAGCTTTTATTGACAAAACTAAATGAGCGGAATATTACTGAGCTGCTCGGAGAGGGCGGCCCCCGTCCAAGCCTTGCGAAATACGACTTTTGTGTCCAAAAGAGTGCCTAGAGGTTTCGGCGCAGACACGAACGACGCCGAGAGCTCCGAGCACTGCATGGTAGCGCAGAACGAGCAGCTCCTACCTCGGTGGCGTGCCTGGCTACGCCGGAGCCTTTCGGCTTCGGGGTCTGGTCGTGGTTGGCAAGGTATGGCGAGGCGAAGCGCGGTGGCGACCTGAGAGCGGTTCACGACGATCTCGCTCGCCAGGCCGTGCGCACGCACGTCGCCTCTAATTCCGAGTGGCCCAGCGGCCCAACCCGGAGCCCAACAGGTTTGGGTTTTGATGTTTCTTCCGTCTCGTAACTCCTTGCACAGCATCGAACGCAGCGGACAGGATATTTAATTTACGCTCGCCGAAAGCGTCGACGCCATCACGCACTTCACGTGCGATGCAACGGAAAACGTGGTCACGTGGTGCGGCCGGTGCCGGAAACGCAGCTTTAACTTTGAGCTTTGACACGGCGTGGCGCTACCTTCGCGTAGGGCTTGGTGCGCATTCGTGTAAACGTTGCCACGTCGGCTTCTTTCGGAGGACGATTGGAGTCGATGCGCTGAAGTCGTATTCATGTAAACGAGGCTATAGCTGCCTGGTTGCATGTTGCCTAATGAGCAGCTTGCGATCGGTAAAAAAACGTTTGTACCAAGGCGCCTGTATTTGTTTTTCACTTTTTACTAATTTCTCCACAACGCTCTCCTCTTCCGTCTCTGTCAGATTCACTTGTCCAGGGCATCCAGGTCCATTCGCCTGTCCAATATTGAAGAATATCACTCACAATCCTGACTCACGCGCCACCAGTGCTCCAGTCGGGCCTTTGTTTTCCTCGCACACAGCGCTCGCGATTCATTGTCTCGTGTTATCGTTGTTAGCACTCCCACACTGATCATCTGGCAGTTTCGTCTGGCACCTCTTGAGTCCACACTGCCCTCGCTTGGCATCTGCTTGAACCCCAGGACGTAGGCGAGCTTCCATTCGGTGTGCGGCCGCAATGATCCGTCGAAGGTGGCAGCAGGCGCTGGCAGACGACCACCAGGTGCTCGACTGTCTCTGCGTCTTTTTCGCACATCTCACAAATAAGTCCCTTTAAAATCGAATCTTTTCATTTATTTCAAGGTGCGCAGGGCCCCATCTCGTGCCTCAAACAAAAGGCGACTACCTAACTAGTTGTCGTACAGCTACACTTCAGTCTAGATTTTTTTTTTGTTTTCTTTGGAGACTAGCAGAGTTGACTTTGCTTGGGCTGCCTCAACACACTGGAGGGTCTCTCTCTCGCGCACTTTCCTCCTTGAACAGCTGCGTGATGGCGCCATCTAGTGGGATGGCGCAAAACTATATCGGGCGCATCAGGGGATAGCGCTCCACGAAAGCGCGCTCCGGGTGACGTGGTCGTAGGTGTGTCACCGCGCCTCTGCGGTTACCGGGTTGCCAGATCTCAATATCAAAAACTCCGCAAATATTAGTATGTGAGAAGCGGAACGATGCAACAGAATTGGCGATGGTCTAATTTAAGCTGTTATTCTCTCAAGAATAATGTCTTCATTTTCTGTCCTTGCTGTGTCTCTTATATATTTCAGTTTCATATGCCATGTTGTATTTTTAGCCCATCCATAGTTGATCTGACATATTGCTTGTCACTCTATTAGCACTGGTGTTCTATTGGTTCATTACATAATGGTGGTGGGCAATTAGGTGCTCATATATAAGGGTCGCAGACTTTCTGTCTGCTAATAATACATTTGCAAGGAGGAGGCATGTAAAAAGATTGTAAAATAAAAAAAAAAATGCCTCAATTGGTACCGCCTCAAGGGCACAGCCGATTTAAAGCCAATTCAATACGATCGAGTGAGAATTTCACCAAAAAGTAAATTGGGAAGGAAAAAAAAAAAACGGGACTGGCCAAAGGAACACCCTGGGAAAAACCAGCGGGGAAGAGCCCTTCCCCGCTCGACCCCCGTCCGACCCCGCTACTGGGTCTTGAGCTAATAAGACAAAAAGCGTTTATCAGTCGCATTCAGTGAGGAAACAACAAGTGCATCTGTTACGTTCCAGCAACACGTAACAAAGTGGGAAGATGCCAACAAGTTGCGGCAAGACCGACTTGCCTACCACCTATAGAACGATATCCCCATTGCGAGGAGCTCATTTCAACTTAACCCCACACCGTGTAAGCAAGCAAGGGTCACCAAACACATCGCAATCAGTTCATATAGCAAGGCTCAACCACATATACCACGCTCAGGTCCACGAGTAGTGGAAAAAGTCATCGGCGGATTTTGAACCAAGGAATATGGTATTGCAATCCGTCATCAGATAGCTCAAGCTAACCGGACTTGGCGTCCACCTATAGTAGTAGCATCCCCTTCAAACCATGGCGAGGCGCGACGGATTGTTCAGGGAATCAATAAACGTTTCTGCTATCCAATTCAATAGACGTCTTACAATATAACTACATAACACTAAGACGAGGAAAAGGTTGAAAATGAAATTACTTTGGAAGTATGCGCATTTTTTCCTGGGTTTCTAGTTCCACCTTTTATTACCCTATATATATAGATACCCAGTGAAAATTTGACATACACTGGAGATGATGAATTTATATTTTGATGCTGGTTCCTTAGTAGCCTATGCTCAAGCTCTACAGTGCTCTGACCGCCTTGACCGTTTTTCCTTCGAAACGGACATGGCACTCACTGCATAGCTTCTTCATTAGCGCCACCACACGGAAACCAAAAGCCCTTTTTGCCCAGTTCTTTTGGCAGGCTTGGCGAAGCCTATATATGAGGCTCTGCCTGAACACGTCTCACATTCAACAATTGCACAAAGAGGGAAAGCACGCACTGTCGTCACATAAGCTGCAATTGTGGAGGCCTTGCTGTTGAGCGCTTACTTTCTGCAGCATACATTGGGCACTAGCGATACAAGATTACTTTCACCTATGAATATTCGTAGACTGAATTATGAGCTAAATTGAATGCGGTTAGAAACAACCGCGGTACCGAATGTGGCTAGTTTGATGCAAGCATAAAAAAACATAGCAATATGTAGCCATTTCTAACCATATCCTCAGGTAAAACAGGTTTCTACTTAGCTAATTTTTTTTATTGTAACTTACCTCATGAAACTTTAATGCGGAAGTTGACAGGAGTAACGTGAAAAGAAAACGTTCTTGACAGTATCAGCACTGCCCTCAATTTTTTGCTGAAATATTAATAAAAAAAAGTAATTAATGACCGATTTGCTATTGGGGAGGAGATCGAACAGTCACGCCTTTAGCTGTACGCTTCAGCTGTGGAGAAAACAGACCGTATTTTTTTGTTTGTTTGTTTTTTTATCACAGAAATCAAAGATGGCGATTCTAAGGCCGCACCTTGTTCGACCAAAGCACTGGTCAGAGCGGAGCGCTCGTGTTCAGACCGTGCTAGACGAGGTTCAATTTCCTTGTCATGCCGTGTTAATAAACACCGGCTGTGGGGACAACGAGCTCGATAAAGCGCCCCCTATTGTTCGATCTCCTGCCCAATACAGACAAGCTATGAAGTCGAGTTTCAAACATAGACATGAAGCATAGACACGAAGCAGAGCTATCCATATGGCTGAGCAAGATTCTCTGCATAATTTTTCTGCCCGACGGTCAATCATCAGAGTAATTTGTGAAGGTCCTTAAAGGAGACCTTGTGCAGGTTTATCAACTCTCCCAAATATGGCGACTACTCACTCTGCTGAATCTAAGCATCCTCTCAATCTCTAAATCATAACAATACGCGGCCGACTTTTTTTATAAAAAAAAAAACAATCAATGATCGCAACGTACCGATTTTATCATCGGCGATGGGAGGAGCATCTTCCGAAACAAGGACCATTGTCAGTCAATAGCTAGCGAAGGATCTTCGCGCCTCCGACCGGTGGAACCGCGGAGCGATGCCTCGAATGCGTGTGGCTTGTAGCCCATACAGCCCGGACTACAATTAAACCCAGGGAACGCGCGCTTGTACGCTTGAGAGCTGAGAACAAAACAAATCCCTCCCGCAAAAAAAAAAAAAAAAAAATTGTATTTTTTTAGACAATTTTTGCAGTATTACGTTTCCTCTCCGCGAAAGTTTTCGACTACTTCCACTTGCTTCTATCACCTACAAATTCATGCGCATTAAGTAAGAAAAGCTTTTGCAATCTCAACGAATTGTCGCGTTTTCATTGGTCGTACATCCTGTCTTCCTGGCACAATACTCCGCCCATCGCCAGAGATAATTTCGATCTTTGATTGCCTTTTTAATAAGAGAAATTGGCCGTGCATCGCTATGTTTTTTTAATTTCTAGGGGGATTAGAGCCCGCAGAGTGGGTTATCTCTATATTTAGGCGATCTCAGATACCTCCTCATGGCACCTTTAAGGGGACATTGATAGGGTGTTTATGCTCGCCAAGCGTTTTATTTGAACACCACCTATAACAGTCCATCAACCCAAAACGAAATTTGCAGCTCAAATGTTTTTGTTTTTTTCAGCCCGAAAACAGCCGGTTTAGAATTGACCGGTTCTAGTCAAGCTCACCCCGGTTTCCATGGTCACGTAGCTTTAAAACTATGAGTACCAAATATATTCAAAGCCGTGGATCATTTAAGGCACGCATCCAGTATTAAGCATATAAAAATAATATGAGGCATATTTTTGTAACTTCCAATACACAGCAAATACTTTGATCGAATAAAAAAAATCTTGCACGGATCACAGGACGTACATGTACACATTATTGTCATATGGCGACGTACTGCGGGCTGGAGAACTCGATGGCTGTGCATGGCGGACCAACGTTTCGATGGACGTAGGGCGGCTACTTCGGAAACTATCGTTCGTGTTAGCAGCCAATCGATATTCGAGCGTAGTAGATCGAGCGGAAAAGATAGAAGTTCGAAGCTATCGCACGACAAACGAGGCACGCTATTTCGCCGTCGTGGGATTCACACCCTGGAGAAGCGGAGAAAAACAAAAAGGGTCGGGAGGAGCTAGGTGAGTTCCGGCATCTCTCTCCTCCTCGGTGCAGATTAGAAAGTTTAGTTTTAACAAATATATAGGTTACTCTATAGCAAAACATTGATTGAGAAGTTTCCAGACACCATATTAGATTGTCTGGCAAAAATTAAAAAAAAAAATAATATTGATTGGGATGTGTCAGTGTTTCCTTTCATTTCACTGAAATTCGGCAGCCACCTCCGAGTTTCCCAGCAGATATCCTCTGCGAGTTGAATTTATAAACAAGTTAAATACCAAACAAGAAGGTGCAGTGAAAGGTAAGAAACAATCCTAGTACAATTTTTCCGTGCCTTTAGCAGCTCTCGTTAAAGGAGGAGGTGCGTTTTTAATGCACCCCCATTCTATTTTTGCAACTTCCTGTGCCATACTCTCATACATATCCAGGGTCCGAACCGTACACGGCTAATCAACGTCAACAAGCATGCCGCTTCACACATTGCCTGGAGCTGCTCGTACCCCTTTGTCTTCTGCCATTGGTAATCCTAGGCAGTAAGGTATGAAAGCTCTCGACTAATTGCCTTTTTATTGATGCCCTCTGTATGAGACCGAACGCTTCCGCTTAATGTCCAGATATTTCTAATCTGGTTAAGGCCCACTTTACAACTACCGGGAAATGGTATACGGCTAACAATATGGTGGGGCTGCTCGGAGTACATTTCTTGTTTTCAACTTTCGTTTATTATGCGATTGATTCTTGCACGTGTACCGTTTTTTTCTTTCCTGATTTGCTGCGCAAGCAACAGCGCCTGAACGGCTACCT
The DNA here is from genome assembly GCA_013358835.2 of Ixodes persulcatus. Taxonomy (NCBI): domain Eukaryota; kingdom Metazoa; phylum Arthropoda; class Arachnida; order Ixodida; family Ixodidae; genus Ixodes; species Ixodes persulcatus. The sequence goes on from JABSTQ010005222.1 coordinate 15,172, forward strand.
GATGTTAAACTTGGGATTTTGTTCTTTAGCGTTCTTCAGCGCGTTTTTACGCTGCAGGCATTCAATTTATGATCATTCAAAACAGCGGTGAAATCTCTACTAGCAGTGTTTGCCAGGCTTGGTTACGTAATCTTAGATTACACAACAATCTTGCCATCTGAGAATTCGCCATTTCATAGGTAAAAATTAACTGATATGCTATAAATATGAATAAAAATTGGAGGGTGGTTTCATTTAAAATCGAACACGCTTGTCGGGGTGGGTCTTTCGATTTTTTCTGAAACAATAAATGTAATTGCCCCATTTCTGGAAAGAACAAAACCGCTTTTCAAAGTGTTTTAAAAAAATATTTCGCTTCACAAAAAAATATTGAGTGGAGCAGGGTGAAAATCTATTTTTTACTTCATGATTTTTCTACCCAGTTCTGTGCGCTGGTATGAATACGGAAAGCATACAAAACTCACAGTAATTTTTCCTGATCTTGTATGTTAGTTCAACTATTTTTTAGTTTAAAGAAAAATATTTTTGTATCTTTGTTTATTGAGGTAAAAACGCCCAAACATCGTCCCTTTGACAATCCGGTGACATCTTCAGAGCCTTGTAACTCATGAGTTATTATATATGTCGCTTACCAAATACTATGCGGGCGTTGCCCTATACATGGGCTATCGACGGGCATAAGTTTATTTTATTTTATTTTCACTGAATTTTTTATATAAAATTTGAAATATCGACAAAGTGGAGAAACTAAAAGTCTACAGAGACATTAAGTGACTGCTTTCGCTGCCTTCTGTGCATGTGGGAATCGTTGCTTCTTGGCATCAGAGATATCGATCAGTCTTGAACAAAACCCAACACTTTTATTTTTAACTGCACACACTCGTTCAAACAGAAGGGTCACCGTCTCGGGTTCACCGCTTGCTCACTTTGGCTCCAGTTTTCGTTCTGTCCGTCTCGACTTACCACGCTGTTGAACTTCTCGGCTGCATCCGACCGCTGCGGTACAAAGTTCAGCTCGCCCCCGCGCTCGATCGTCTCCGCAGAGGCAAGCCGATGCCATTGTCAAAAAGTTCCAATATTGCGTTGCTCCTGAACAGGACTATTTAAAGCACAACAATATATTGTTTTTTTCAAGTGCATCCTAAATATATCAGCGTTAATTAATAAAAGTGACTATTTATCGCCAATTGGTGTTTGTGTTCTGTAAAAAATTGTCTTCGCTTCATGTAAACTCAGTCCGTTTTCCTCACTTTTTTTCTGCAAACGGCTTTTCCTTCTTAAAGAGGGGCATGTGATATTACATATTTTTGATATACACGCTGACAATAAAGAACAGGCAGTTACATGGTTATTTGATCGCACGCGAAAAGACACGTCATGGATTGGCGCCCGTGCCGGATGCTTCCTAAGTGTAACGGAGAAGGGCCGGGCGTGCTGTACGTGCCTTAGAAGCTGTGTATAGCACAAACAGATATATGACCCCGGTATGGCTACATGAAGAACTCGTTCCGTTTTCTTCGCCCTTTGTGCCCTGGCTTTAGACATCGGATAATGGAACATCCGCTGCACCGCTAACTATCAGACTAAGGAATGTCAGTTTCCATCATTAAAGAATTAAGAAAATGCAATATGTGCCCAAACATGAGTGTTCTTAATGAAAATGAATTTACCCGCTGCATTTGAACACACAAATAAGCCGTATAGTCTTTGCAGCGAAGCCGACCTGCGGAAACTGCGTTTGGCCGTTCTGAGAACGTGGGGGCGATTTCGATCACTTCTAGAGAAGATACAACAAAAAAAAAAAGGGGGAAATCGCATCAAGCCAATTGAAATTTCATATGATCGGCAGCAATAATAAAAAACTGAGCGAAATGAAAAATGGCCTTTTTTGATAAAGTGGGTTCAAAATATCGGTTAATTTCATTTTCGACGATATTTCATATTTTATATAAAAAATTCCGTAAAAATAAAATAAACTAAACTTATGCCCGTCGATATTCCATGTATAGGGCTACACCCGCATAGTATTTGGTAAGCGACAAATATAATAACTCATGATCTACAAGGCTCTGAATTTGTCACCGGATTGTCACGTGGGAGCGATTTCGATCACTTCTATAGAAGATACAACAAAAAAAAGGGGGAAATCGCATCAAGCCAATTGAAAGTTCATATGATCGGCAGCAATAATAAAAAAAATTGAACGAAATAAAAAATGTACTTTTTCGATAAAGTGGGTTCAAAATATCGGTTAATTTCATTTTCGACGATATTTCAAATTTTATATAAAAAATGCAGTGAAAATAAAATAAACTAAACTTATGCCCATCGATAGCCCGTGTATAGGGTTACGCAACACCCGCATAGTATTTGGTAAGCAACAAATATAATAACTCATGAGTTACAAGGCTCTGAAAATGTCACCGATTGTCAAAGAGACGATGTTTGGCATTTTTTATCTCAATAAACAAAAACACAAAAGTATTTTTTTTAACTAAAAAATAGTCGAAATAACATACAAGAGCACAAAAAAGTACTGTGAGTTTTGTATGCTTCCCACATTCATACCAGCGTACAGAACTGGGTAGAAAAATCACGGAGTAAAAAACAGATTTTCACCCTGCTCCACCCAATATTTTTTTGTGAAGCGAAATATTTTTTTAAAAAAATTTGAAAAGCGGTTTTGTTCTTTCCAGAAATGGGGCATTTACATATATTTAAAAAAAAAAAATCGAAAGACCCACCCCGACAAGCGTGTTCGATTTCAAATGAAACCACCCTAGAGTATTTGACATATAAATTCGCAAAAATACTGCCACTAGGGTTTTACCTCAAACCTTTTCTCCTTCCCAACACTATTGTGGACAAGGCCGAGATAGCATGGAATTTGTAGTGTCTCACTTCACGGGGACGTTTCACTTAAAAACCTTTTACGTATTATATTTCTTGACGGTGCAAAAATCGTGCTACGTAGCATCTCTGAAGGAAAGTCCTGTTCAAGCTAAAGCTTCAGCGGGAGTGGATATCAAAGTTCGCGCATTTTGAGGTCGCACTGCCAGCTTTCACCCTGCTATCTCGTAATTTACTTTTTTCTTATCTGGAGCACATGCTTGTTCTTTACCCTATCACCTCCTGCAAACTTCCCCAAAATATGTGCGAGTGATCGAAAGATAAAGTAAGCACTAGACGCTTTTGACACGCGCCAGGTTACAACCGCCATTGCTCACCTTCTCATGTCTTACCTAGATTCCGAGCCACCATAGCAGGTTGTTAAGAATGGAACCTTCGGCGACCTTCTTCCGAGTTTCAACGCTGCGGAAACGAGTCACGATCTGTTCAGGACAGTCGCCCGCCTGTCGTGCCCTGCCCGAAACGAGTCTCAACGCGTCCGTGACGTCAACGGGACGTGTGTGTGTGCGTGTGGGTTCGTGCGCTCCGGAAAGGGAGAGAGGCATGACCTAACTGCAGAGAACTTTGGCTATGACGCACTTCTGGCTAAGACGCGGCGGTCTTTGCTGCAACGCACTGGGCGGCGGTTTGCTACTCGCACCTGCTGCCCTGGCGGAGAGTGAGGGAGAAAACGGACCCTATATAAGGCGGAGCGTGAGGCTGCTCCGTTGTTCTCTCGGATTTGACGACTGTATCGCTACCATGTAATTAAACCATTCGTTACGTTACCAAATCTCCCACCTCCACTGGACCCCTGGGTTCTTCACTTCGGGGAATGGTCGTCGTCACGAGCCAGGAAGCCTCCGGACGTGCGGCTTAAACCCCGCCTCGAACAAGGTGTTGACGTGCTTCCAGAAAGGCCAATGCTGGAGAGGAGGACACAGTAGAAGTTTAAATTGCGATAACCAGCCCTGATGTGGTCATGATGAAGTGAAGTAAACGTAATAAGAGGAAACAGAAAATAAAGGTCGGTTATGGCGGCACCCATGAACAACTGCTTCAAAAAGTCTATAGACGCTTTACACACGAACCAATTTACAGCCGCCATTGCCGACCTTCTCCTGTCTTAACGAGATACCAAGCCACATAAGAGGGCTTTGGCGAGCCTCCACAAAGGCAAACGCTGGGGAGAAGGACACAGTCGAATCTGAAATGGCAATAACCTGCCCTGCCGTGGTAATGAAGGAGGCAAGTGATAAAAATAAGAGGAAACAAAAACTGAAGGTCGGTTATGGCGGCGCCAATGTACAGTTGCTGTGAAGCGTCTGTGGTGGCGTACGCACGCACCGACCAAGCGGCTCCCGAGAGAACGTTTCTCCGCTCGATCGAGCGGCCCCGGAGAGCGTCAGATTGCCTTACCCGGCTCAAGTGCTGCGTCGTCGACGGATGTTGCCGCACGCTTACATAAGTCCGCGCAACATCCATTGCACCACATTAGATAACATCTTGGCAATCACACCATAGCACTGCCAATACTGCTGTCTCATCCGGCTGACGTATTGCCTCGCGATTGCACCAGTTCACGCCATCGCGAGGTAACCCTCAGCACGAGTGTTTAAAAAGGAGCCAGGACAGAGGACTGGACGGAGACGAGACGGACGGAGACGAGACGGAGTGAGCAGCGAGACGTCATGGGACCAGCGGCCTGGACTGACGACGACATCGATGCTGCATCATTATTCTAAAGTTAGACAAGTAATAATCAGTTAACTAAATAAAATGTTATCGTTCTCACCAACCGTTTTTGACCATCTTAACTTCCTAGTCAAGTCTAGAACGACCCGATAATCTACAGTGGTGACCCGGACGAACAAGAAACAAGCACTCTTCAGCAAGCAAGCGCATCATCACACCGGCCCTCCCATCCCCGCACCCAACGGAAACTCCCGGCCCTGCTCATCTCCCTCATCTCCCGGAGGCTACTTCCACCACCTGGCCCGTCGACTCATGGACAACGGCTCAACCGAACATCATCACCGACACGGTTCCTCTTCCACATGGCCCACGACAAGGCAGTGGTAGTACCGCTCGACGCAAATGCGATTCTCCGCGAGCGCTTCGCAACGACGGTCTCTGCCACAGCCAGTGTCCCCACCACTCCAGCCACTATCTCGTCCGCGGGGCGCGTCACTCATTTCCGCCCCAAGTTTCGGCACCACGGCCCGCGACTCCATCATCGCACCCACCGCCTTCGTCACCATCATCGCCGGTGAGCCACATCTTTTTTTCACCACACAAGAGAAAGAAAGAAATCTACCCGCATCCCTCTCGCTGCCACGCCCTCAACGATGCACCCCTCTGCATCCAAAGCGTCTAACTCACCACGGACAGCTCTACTTGAGCACGTCCACGCAGACAACTCACTGCGCGCAACCCAACGTGGCCACACCACGCAACTCACCGCGTGCCACTCAACCAATCAACCAATCACCGCAAGCGCCTCACCGCCGGCCACCCACCGCCAAGTCCCACCGCCTGCTGCTCTACGCGAGTACCACGCGGCCGACTCAATGCGGGGCCTCGGCACGGGCACGCTACTGCAAGCGACTCTCTGCGGCCCTTCTGACGCTCCTGGCTCATACGGAAAAATCACGCGCGTCCGACGGAGACTGCAACACGTGATTCACGGGCTACGCCCTCAACTTTCCACGACGGCCCACACAAGGTTCTGTAGCACCGACCGACGCCACTCACGATCGGCGCTCACGGAAAGAACTAAGTGATCGCCGCCTATCATCGAAATTTTTCTTTCGCATCAACTCTTCTCGTCGTCCACCCCAAACCATCATCACCCGAACGTCCAGCAAGCGGAGATCCAGACACGCTCCGGCCGCCACGTGCCACAGCGTCTGGGCATCGCATCTCCTCCTACACCTGCTACCACACGCCTCACTCGCGTACCCGCGGCAAGACGAAAGCCTAGACTCGGATAACGGAAATCTCCAAACGTTCGCCTACTCTCTGGGGAGAGAGTACTGTGGTGGCGCACGCACGCACCGACCCAGCGGCTCCCGAGAGAACGTTTCTCCGCTCGATCGAGCGGCCCCGGAGAGCGTCAGATTGCCTTACCCGGCTCAAGGGCTGCGTCGTCGACGGATGTTGCCGCACGCTTACATAAGTCCGCGCAACATCCATTGCACCACATTAGATAACATCTTGGCAATCACACCATAGCACTGCCAATACCGCTGTCTCATCCGGCTGACGTATTGCCTCGCGATTGCACCAGTTCACGCCATCGCGAGGTAACCCTCAGCACGAGGGTTTAAAAAGGAGCCGGAACAGAGGACTGGACGGAGACGAGACGGACGGAGACGAGACGGAGTGAGCAGCGAGACGTCATGGGACCAGCGGCCTGGACTGACGACGACATCGATGCTGCATCATTATTCTAAAGTTAGACAAGTAATAATCAGTTAACTAAATAAAATGTTAGTGTTCTCACCAACCGTTCCAGACAATCTTAACTTCGAGTCAAGTCTAGAACAACCCGAGACGCTACACGTCTCTTAGCCCCGAGAGCGAACACAAGCGTCGCTGTGGTCGGCCTTCCACGATTGGCCGAACGCTGACTATGACGTCAGAAAAGGATTTATCATCGACGGAAATAAGAGGAATGAAAGAACTTCAATTTTGACGGTGTTGGCAGTGTTTCTTTGAGAGCGCAATGATTTGAAGCTTCCACCATGCTAATAACGAACACCATCGAACTTGTTGTTTGCAAGGTAATGACGTAACAAGGGGGAACCACAGGAGGGCGCCACCAAAACATCTCGCCGCGAATTAGCGGCGAGATGGTTTGGTGGCGCCCTCGCGCACGGGGCAAATAAGGCAATCCACCTCCAGCGCGAGCTCCCTACCTTCCATAACACTTCGACGCACGCGAAGCCAAACAGGCCGGAAGGAAACGAGTGCGTGCTGGAAGCGGAGCCTCTGCTCATCTTGCCTTGTAAAGGACTATTGCCGCCGAGACGTTCCCGTGGCAGCCTCTCATGGTTTTTATCTGTGACGTCATGACTATTATTTGCTTGGAATTTGTTTCACCGTCACGTCATGAGTTGTGAACTTAGCTACTTATCATCAGTTCTGACAACAAGTTCGATAATGCCATCGCGTTCTTAATCCAACACCGTCCAAGCTGACAGTCTGACAGTGTTGTTATGCCCGTTGTTACGTCGCGCGCAGGACCGATCAAGCTTTGCCCGAACACTGTATTCCAGAAGATTCGCATTTCTTCTCACTCACTCGGGGCATAACTTTTATCATTTCACCCTAGTTTCTTGTTCTCGAAAGTGTCGGATCAGTCCCATCCCGGATGCTCAATGCTGAAACCTTCTTGGCCGAAGTTTTGGTGATGCCGAAGCACACTGGATAAGGAGCTGCACGCGAGCTTGTCGAGTCAGTCTCCCTCTCACTTGCTGTTATGCCGCCCAATCGCCACCCGTTTTTTCGCTCTCTCGAGGCTAGATATTTATTTTGCTTGGCACAAGTTCGCCGATTAAACCTTTATTTTCAGTTTACATTTGTCGAGCTCTTTTTCATGCGTTGCATTTCTGGTGGGAATTGTCGCAAATCTTCTAAAATACCGTGATCAGGCGCTACTTGCTCGGCCCTGCGGGCAGGCGTTACATATTGGGCAGGTGTGTTGCGTCAGCTAGCCTGCTAAAACATGTTCTGAATCCGTGAGGACGCAAGCTCCGGCAGGACGCTGACGCAGTACTCCCGTGAATGCACCTTTCTTTACAGTAGTCCGAAACCTGACACTGCTACGAGCCAGCCTCATAAAACGCATTATGTGTAAAAAAAGACATAGGGATCGGGGTTCGTGTAAGTTGATGCCATAGAGGCACCATGATTTAAGACTTCAAACAGTAAAGGGTCACTTATCTTGTAATACATATATACTATATCTTTTTTTTATTTTACGCATTACAAGATTGTTAAGACCTTTAATAATTTAATTATCAACATTTCACAAATAATGCCGACTTTTTTATGGAGTCAGCTTTACGTTTTCTTTTTAAGCAAATATTGCAAAACAATAAAAAAATAAGTTCGGCACAATATACCAGCTTTAGAAAGTGCCCCGAGAAACAGTTTTGGCGTGGTGCCAAACATGACGTCTCCGACTCCCCGACGGCCGAGATAAATGTTAGTTTTCGAGCCGTTACGAATCCAGAGCAGCCATTTTCTCGAGCTCACTCGCCTAGAGTTCCGTGGTAGGCAGAAGGCTGTCCGCGGACGAATCATCACAATGACCGAATTTCGGAATTTCCAAATGCATATTCACGTCTAAATTCAGCTGTGTAAAAAGCTGGGAGAGTTGATAGACAGCATGAACACAATCAGAAAAGCAGCGCACAAGGTCGAAGGCGCAAAATAGGAATACGTGGGACAGAAATAAGCACAGACTCGATACTGTTGCAATATACGAAAAGGAAGAAAGATAAATTCCTTCACAGCGAGTGCATTGGTGACCCAGGCGACACCAATGGGAAGAATACATCAGATAGTCAAGAATTATCCCTTCAATGTGTTAGATAAGTAATATATCTTCTTGTCCGACAAGCTCAGAGGAGACTGACAGTGCACGAAGCTTATTCAGACCAGCAATTACGTACACTGCTTGAGTTGCCTTTCTAGACCTGTCAAGGTACCTGCCAATAATATAATTTAGGAAAGGTTGGTTTACACTGTAATGTTCAGCAAAAGACATAAATATGAAACCACTCTTTTGCTTGGAACTAGTTATGGTGTTCACGAAGGCGTTTGATGACACACCGTTTATGTACCCATCCCCTGGATGGTCCCTGAGCCAGAGAAGCGCTCGCTTTGTGAGAATTTTTTTTTCTACTTTTTGTACATTACAGTAGTTGTGAATCAATGCTTGTGTATGTCTTACGTGTTTCTCTTCCATGGTTTTGCCCCTGTGCGCTGCTTTCTTTTGTTATCTCTAAAGAAGAATACAAATCTAGCCGATCCAGAGGACTCGCGAACGATGCCTCCGATATTGGAATTCGATAGGCCTGGTCGGAAGGACATCTAATGTTCACGGTTGTTAACATGTTGGCATAGTTAAACAAATATTTCAAATCAAAACGGCTGATGCGCAAAAAAAGAAAAGATAACGCTGATTCATGTTTATTTTTTAGAGCGCAGCTCTTAGGCGCCCGTTTCCCGCTTGAGCGGCGTCGCCGTCGGCGTCGGCGTCGGCGTAACCGCGCGGTGCATCATGGGTAAATTTTCCCGAAGAAACCCGAGGTCCTCCCGAAGGAACCCGAGGTCCTTCGGGAGGACCTCGGGAGGACCTCGGGTTCCTTCGGGAGGACCTCGGGTTCCTTCGGGAGGACCTCGGGTTCCTTCGGGAGGACCTCGGGTTTCTTCGGGTTCCTTCGGAAGGACCTCGGGAGGTCCTCGGGTTCTTTCGGGAGGACCTCGGGAGGACCTCGGGTTCCTTTGGGAGGCCCTCGGGAGGACCTCGGGTTCCTTCGGGAGGACCTCGGGAGGACCTCGGGTTCCTTCGGGAGAACCTCGGGAGGACCTCGGGTACCTTCGGTGACCTCGGGGACGGGGGGTCACGTGACCCCCCGAAGTCACGTGACCCCCCCCCCTTCCCCGAGGTCACTGATGTCGTCACTGATGACGTCATCAGTGACGTCACTGATGACGTCATCGGCATCGTCATTGGCATCCGCATCGTCATCGGCATCATCGCTGATGACGTCATCAGTGACGTCACTGATGACGTCGTCGGCATCCGCATCGTCATCGTCATCGTCACTGATGACGTCATCAGTGACGTCACTGATGACGTCATCGGCATCCGCATCGTTATCGTCATCGTCACTGATGACGTCATTGCCCCCCCCCCTAGGTCACGTGACCCCCCAGGTCACGCGACCCCCCCCCCCACCCAAGATCACTTGACCCCCCCCCCCCCAGTACCGTTCCCACCTCCTCCTCAAGAGCTGCGCTCCAATTCGGCGTTGCAGGGAGTTGTAAACGGCTTTAATTTTTTGTAAGGTGTTTATGATTCCTTCGACGCTTTGTAACAAACAAGAAATTTCCACTTTCAGGAACGAAGTGTTCAAGTTCAAACAACCGCTGTTTCTGAACGGTATTTCCCCAAAAAATACCTTTCCTTCACGGTAGGCAAGGTTAACGCTTCATAAATATCAGTAACAATTTATGGCTAACGATTTCTTTAACCATAAAAAGGACGTTTCTAGCATGTTTGGGTTAGGTTATGCAGGAGGCTTCTATCAGTTACAGTGCTTTTAGAAAGAAATTGGAGAATAAATTTGAAAATTGTTACCCTTCTTAATGAATAACTATTGTATTCACGTACTCAGGCACTGTACCGCCGAATACGTGAGGCTTATTCGGCTCCACCCATCAGTGACAGGCTAGCTCTCTTGACGCTCCAGAGTGTCTCGGCGCTCAGATCCGGGTGTCCGCAGCGTCACTAGAAGCTTCATTTCAGTTGCGAAGCTCACGTTCTGCGACTGAGCCAAAAGATTTCTGCATCAAAACATATATAGTTGAGGCTAGCGTTTCGAGGGGTTTGGCTGAGCATTAAAGGGCCTCTGACACGCCAAAAAAAATATTTTTTTTTTCACGCTAAACGTTGCAATGGCATATCAGGACATTACAAAAAAATTGTTTCACTATAGAGTTGCGTAGTTTTTTTATAAAAAATAGAAATACGAGGCCCAATTCAAAGTTCCCGCCGTGCACTGTGACGTAACAGTGTACCGCAAGGTGTCGGTGCGGTCAGAAAGGAGGCATCGAGCTACGTCACTAAAAGTGGGTTAAACGGAAGTTGCGTCAGTTTCACTCCTCGTGCTCTCCGCGACCGTGCCTAAGACTTTTTTTTTCTTTTTATTATTCTGCTCTTCGTACGAGCGATCCTAGAAAACGAAGTTTCAGTTCCACTAGCTCTTTATCCCTGTACCGTTGGTTAGTTTGCGTGCTGTAAAATTTGAGGACGAAGAGTCAGTGGATCGACGTGATGGAGGTCAATGATGAAAGCGTTGCGAGTACAAGCCAGTGTACGAGTGCATGCCGTCAGTCCGATAATACAGGGCTATACTGGGCGCAAAACAAGCTATCAAGTTTTGAAAAAAAAAAAAAAAAAATTAGAACGCTTGCAGAAATTAGGATTGCTAGCATACGACACGCCCGATCGCATTGCTGAAGGTTGAGACACCGAGGTCGTTGAATCATCGGATACTCTCCAGGCTGGAGATGCCTGACGTCTAAAGAATACAAACTGGTGAGTGTACCAAGTACAAGTAAACGTCGAGCACAAAGTACGTATTTTGTCTAGAGCATGAGTAGAACTTGTTTACTGGGTGCTCATGCGGCCGATGTATGTATCTCAGAAATGCATGCAGTGCGATCTCTTCTTCAGTTGCTGAAATACCGGGACAGTCCCTCACACTGCACCTTCTAGGCATTGTAGTTGATCACGTCAATTCACTGACTTCGCTTCTTCTACCTTTACAGCAACATTAAGCGATGAAAAGCAAATAAAAGAAACCCTGTCTGCTTGGATCGCTCGTGGAGGTGCGGAGAATAACAAAAATATTAAAAAAATATTACACGCGCTCGCGGTAAGCACGAGGAGGGATACAACTCACGTGACTTCCGGCGATGCCTCCCTTCTGACCGCCCCGACACCTTGCGGTACACTGTTACGTCACAGTGCACTGCGGGAACTTTGAATTGGGCCTCGTATTTCTATTTTTTATAAAAAAACTACGCAACTCTATAGTGAAACAATTGTTTTGTAATGTCCTGATATGCCATTGCAACGTTTAGCATGAAAAAAAAAAAATATTTTTTTTGGCGTGTCAGAGGCCCTTTAAGAGCGACGCTAGTTCAACCGGGCACCGTCAGCTCCGCGTCGAAACCTTTGCATGTTCCGGTACTGTACATTGGTAGTGACAGCGTTTTGCAGAGGCGGCCGGGAAAAAAAAAAGAATAAACCCGCGAGAAAAAAGAATTTGTTAAAGAAGAATATAAAAAAGGAACGTAAGGAGTGTTCGTTTCGAAGTTGGATAAATTGGCGGTCGTGACGAGGTGTTGTGAATTTTGGTGTGCGAGCGGATACAAGAGCAACAAAGAAAAGCCGCATTTTAATAAGCCGCCGGCAGACGTCTAAAGAAAATGTTAGGACCGTGCTATACCGCGCACAGGCAAGCACGTCTTGGCAGGCTACCATGTGCGGGATCTTTATTGTAAGAGCGGGGAAGTTCTGAAAGTTTGCAAACACAAACTATGCAATGGCACTCTAGGGTTTCCTCGAGGAAGGTGGGAGTTTGTTCTACAAGTGATGCGGAAATTCCAAAACTACCGATTTTTTTTTTTATATGCGTGAACGCACGGGTCAAGGTCGCGACTGCTGCAGTCCTAGAAGGTCGCATCAGAATGAAACGCTGAGCTCTCAAAACCAGAGGCGCCCGCGGTGCTCTCAGTGCCCTGCCAGCCCCGCGTGGCGCTCGCGTCGCTTATTGGGCTTCCACCAGAAATACTTCAGCTCGAGTGCAAAGCATTGGCGAAATATAAAGCTCCTCAACGGATACACAAAGTGGTTCTAGTGAGGTTGGGCTGGCTCTCCTGGCGCTCAGAGTGTTGGCGCGCTCAAATGCCGGTGCCCGTGCGCCCTGATCGCCACCTTTACACACTGCACGATCCATACCAAAACTAGATATACACTGTTAGCAAAAATAACACCTTCAGACGTGTAAACCGTTGTCCCATAGAGGACACGTCATAAAGTGTTTGTTTTACACGCAGGCATGTGTGTTATTCGTCTACACATGAGGTGCCGTGTAAACCTAACACGATACACCGTGTCTGCCTTCCGCGAAACACAAGCTGAGCGTGTTCCTCATAAAACATGGTAGGCCAGCAGCCGACTAGCTTGAATCAGATAGAAAAACAAATATTGGGATTTTATCATTACGTATTCAATATTAAATGGTAATGATTCTTGCGCAAAGCATTTTTCATATATTCTTGTGAAGGACCATCCGCCCAACACTTCACTTCCGCTAGTTGCAGCACGCGTACGGGAGCAACGCCTTCACTTTGGGGGCGTTTTGGTGCATTTTGTTGTCGTATGTCGTGTCGGTGTCGAGTTGAGCGGTTGCGCTTGGGAGTTTGTGACCGGTGTTGATCGTGATCACTGGTGTAGCGATGATGCGTCTTGTTCTGATACCGCCACCACCCGAACTTTGAAGATTCACGGGCCCGTGGCACTGCATTATGCTAAATCGCGATCTCCTTCTCTGTTGACTTCGTTTTCCTGGTACCACTCGTGGATACTGCAGGCGTTTAAGCATTGTGCACCATCTAGCCTACATCCCCGGTGACGTACTCAACCTGTTGAAACTTCTTGCTTCCGTCATTTTGGAGTACGCAAGGCAGTTATCTCGCTGCTCTGGTTTTGGTGACAAAAGCAAAACAAAACGCTCGTAGTTCCCGCCCTCAGTACACATTGGATATCTTCCACACTTTGACGCCGGATAACTGGATGGACGAGGATTTACATTTACTTCAGAGGTCACTTTTGCCGCTTCCTCACTGTCGAGCAGCAGGATCAGCTGGTGACAAGCCGCAGATGAAAGGCTTGAGCAACAACAGCCCAAGTGGACTCGGTGCCGATGCGGGCGATGCGGGTATCTGTCAACCGGTAGGCCAGAACAAACCGCAACCGTTCCAGCTCTTCGTCATGACAAGGTGTTGCAGAGAGCAGAGTAAAATACAACTACACGGACCACCGAAGCAAACGCACTGTTATCGTAAATCTTGGCTTGTGATTGCACCTTTGTAGATCATGTTATTCGTTTTGCTTGGGAGACGCAAACGACGGGCATAACATAATCGTTTGCATATTCCGCGTACCTCGCAAAAGCACTTATCCTGTCACCTTGCGAAAAGCGCGAAACACGGAGTCCGCACCGTCCTGACTTCCCAGTATTTTACCTGGTTTACAGCAGTTTGTACCTGCTAGTAGGTATGTCTACTGAAACTGAAACTTGAAACTAGGGGCAGTGCCAGAAAGAAAAGAGACAAAGTTGGGAAAGCTTGCGCGCTCTCCCCAATTTCTCAACTCTCAAGTGATTGTACCATAATGAATACACCAACGCCTCTTCCCAAAATAAGAAAGCGCTATATTCACTACGTAAAAAATGGTCTCAGTTCATGCATCGGTGGCAGGTAGGAAATCTTGCCCTAATTTATTCACACCACATTATGAGCGCGAAAAACTCACACGAGATTTACAGGGAAATATCGGTGGTGACTTAAGTTTCCCTAAAAATCTGTATAACCGGTCGTTTGCAGGACCGAATCATCTACTCGAGCGGTGTGCGTCGCTGTGCAAACACGTCACTGCGCAAACGCAGTCCAACAACAAGAAGCATAAAAACGGCAGATTTAGGACAAGAATCCGGAGTTCTTTGTTCGACTAAAACGACGTAATTTTGTTAAAAACGCCCGCAGCTTTTTGCTCACAATATGTGTCGGGAATCTTACACATTTTGAAACGGATCAAAGAAAGATTTACTTTTAAAAACGCTCGCTGCGTCCTCCCGGACCTGCTGGACCGGATCAGCTGACGACGACGGGACTGAACCCGTCGAACCTCAACCCCACAACAACCAATTTGCGCTCCGTGTTAGTGTGGGTTTCTACCTCCAAGCACTGCACCACACACCACGAACGTTTCAGCTCTTTGTCGCATCGCCGTGTTGCACCAAACAGAACGAGATCGCCGAAGTCAACGCAGCGCTGTTGTGAACCTTGGCTTGTGGTTGCGCACTCGTGGACCCAGTGACTCCCTTCTCATTCAAAGCACACACGACGATTACGAATAATTCTTTCCGTCTTCCGGGAACGTCATAGCGGCACTTCTCCGGTCACGTCTTCGCTACATGTGCTCGCATACCGCGGAGCTTCTCGCGCCCCGTCAAACCAAAACAATTCCGGCGCCATGTTAAACTATAGTGCCTGGATCGCGTCTCCGACTGGTGTGTTTAGCGTCCTATCCCGCCCATACATCAAAAGTGGTCCCGAAGTGGCAACAAATGACGTCACAGAAGCCGGAGTGTCATGCTGTTGACTGTCACGATCCTGGCGGTTGGCCGTAGAAATGCTGGCGAAAAGCACGAGCGAACGCGAGTGTCGCTCTCGTCACGGCGTCCCAGGCGTCCCAACTTCCGGCTGCTGTAGCTTCCGTGGACTGTCACAGTGGAGAGCGACCTGCAGCAGAACAGGCGTCTGCCATACACACCACAACTGTTAGGACGCCGCCAGGATCGCAACCGGCGACAGCATGACACCTCTATGACGTCATCAGGCGGAAATCGAGGAACCACTTTTTTGGACGCGGTAAACACACCAGTCGGAGACGCATTCCAGGCACCAAAGTTAAGCGTGCGTTGTTGCCAGATTTTCTCCGACCAAGCAAAAACAACGAAAGCAAACCGGCTCTAGCTTCCAGCGTTCATCGGCGCTGCGCCGTGGCCAGATTTTATCTGTCAGGTCTTACTTAAAGATGACCTACAGATGCAGCAACACTGGTCTACAGTTTTAATATGGCGGCCACCACCGAGCACCGTAAATTCTGAGGAGGGTGCATGGGAAGCGGAGGCACCTGCCCCCCCCCCCCCCCCCCCCCCTTGGTGTTACGGAAGGGCGCCACGAGAGCGCACGACACGAGAGCGCCGACGGGAGAGCGCGTGCCATTAGAGCGCGCGTCACGAGAGCGCATGCGCGCGCCTTGGGAATGTTCGATATTGGAGTCTTCAAACACATGTTTTCCCGGATACCGCAGTTTTTTGCGCGTAAGTTAGTTGCCCAATATATTGTAAATTATATGCAACATAGAGGGCGGTTTTTTTTTTCTTTATAAAAATTATATTTGTTTAAAGTATGGTTTTGTGCTTTGTGGATGTTGTCTTCGATATATGCTGTTCAAGGTTCGTAGACAATGGAAGTACCAATATACGATAAAATACGTTGGGCAATGAACTAAAAGTTTATTGCCTAGCATATTTTACCGTACTCGGCGTGATTGTTGATCCTCGTTGGACACGTACATATTTTACCGTATATTGGTAAAATATGTACGTGTCCAACGAGGATCAACAATCATGCCGAGTCCTGGCACAATGCATTCCAGAAGTCCTTAAGGCTACATCATCCGGACACGTGCAAGCTAGTGGCAGCATTTCAAGGAGAGCAGAGGTTGACAGAGTAGAAGCTGGCGGATGTATTTCGTGGAGAGCCTCAAAGGAGCAGCAAGGTCACTTACGTTCGCGTAGCGAAGAATCTGAGCAATCTAGTTGAAGAGTTCGGCCAAAGGTACATGCTAGACTACCTCCGTGGTGTCGCGAAGTCATTCAGTCTGTAAATGATTTTTTTTTTTTAATTCTATGGAATGGCAATTGATAAACAACTATATTTCCGAAACTCCGTATACCTTGCTTCTTTATTTCGAGTTTGCGAAAATTGTAGTTTCTATACTTCCCACAGGTCTGCGTACTCAACCAATAAAATGGCATAAAACGTTCGATCCGAGAAAACATGTGTTCGAAGACTCAAAGACCGATCATTCCCAAGGCGCGCACGTGCCTTGGGAATGATCGGTCGTGACGCGCGCTTTAATGGCACGCGCTCTCGTGTCGTGCGCTCTCGTGTCGTACAGCCTGGTGTTACACGTCCGTTTCACTTGCAGTTGAAAGGTTGAAGCGAAAACGAAACGAACTGCAATGCCATGTGATCAAATCGAGAACACGCTCTTTATATCCATTTTACCTGTTTAGAACGTGTTATTAGACCCGCAGTTTTATTTGTGGTGCATAAGAAACTATTATCAAGACCTTTGAAATGAATGGAAACATGTGCGACATGAGGGAAGCCGCATTCCAATCGACCAGAATCAATGGCAGCGCGCGAGAATTGCACGGGCTTCGCCCCGTCCGGCGACATGCCGTAATTGCTCTTAGTGCATATCTGTCTCCGAGACATGCTTCTTTCCGCAGCATTTATCTCCACGGTCCTTCTAGGTGTGTCCCCAAGCATTCCGGTGCTTCGATAGCCGGCAATGCTGCGGTCGTCGCCGGGGTTGATGAGTGTTTGCGAAGTCGGCTACACGGTTATGCGTATATGACCGTACCAAAACACGTTTGTTACAACCTCGCATGATTTTTGAGCGAATTATTCGTTCCTCAACCTGTAAATGTATGCTAATTTGTGTAACTAGCGTGTTTTTCACCCCATACATCCACCAAATACACGGGACTTGCTAACTGTGTAGCAGTAGCCATTTTTGTAGTAGTAACAACTAGAGTACCCGGGTCTAGAGCGTAAATATGCGAGGTGTTTTGTAGAGCGTTCAGCAAATGTGGGATGTGCCGCAGCAGGAAGGGCTGACCGTCTACTTCATCATCGTCACACTGTCGTGCCTTGTGGGCCAGCTTCTGCCGACGGCCGTGTCCGCTCTGCTTCCCATCGTGCTGCTCCCTCTCGTTGGCCTCCTCGGGGCCGACCACGTCGCCGCCGAGTACATGAGCGTAAGCCTTGAGAAATTCCTAAAAACTCGAAGCAGTTCTTTAAGAACAGCTTAGGCTGCTTCTGCTGCTCATCGAGGCATGCAGCTGGACGTGGAATGTCGGGTCATGCTTGAATCTACTTAGCCGGTCAAAGTTACCTCGGAGTTTATGAAACGCGCTTTTTGACATAAATTTTAATTACAACAAGTCCATCTATGCAAACTGCGCTGAAATAGACGTTAAAGGACGGGTGAATATCTTTGCTTTGTTCTGTATCATTTAACTAAAAGCGGTATATATGCGATACTATTTCTGCGTAAATATTTTTACGTACGTATCCTTGTAACGTCCAATATTTTTTATATATCTAATGTGTTTTCTCTCCTCTGGGGGGAATGAGCACCTTTATTTTAGCCTTGGTATTTAACACAATGACTCATCATTTTAGTTATATACTCAATTCAATATGTCTCATCCAAATGCTGTTCATTCTCTTAATGGATGCTTCTGAGAATTATGATAGTTCTAAGCATCGCGTACGCAATACTAGTGCATGGCAGTTGCTTCACTCTGGGGGAAAAAAACTCCATTGTTGATTTAATATGACAAGCAAGCATTTTGACGCTGGTCACGCCTGATCCGAGGAAGATATATGTTACTGCATTTATTGTCGTGGTGTATATGTTACTGCATTTACTGACGGGGTGTATACACCCCGTCAGATCTTGGTTTGTCCGTTTCACTGATATATCAGTGAAACGGACAAACCAGGTCACGCGTAACACACATGCCTAGATCAAGGGATACGCGGGAGAGTGCAAAAAACAGATCAAGTGGTCGAAAAAGAGTTAACAGTTTTATGAACCCGTGTCACTGCAAAGTTTATTGGCTTCCATTGCTGTCTGCCATTGACAAAACCAAAAGAAAGAACGACCTGTTGGGTTCTTCAACTTTCTGCGCTTGTTTTGCGTTTTCGAATGCCTAACTAGACATCAATAGTTCCAGACTGCAAAAAAAAAAAAGAGAGAATAAAACAAGACAAGCAGAAGCACGGGGCAGAAATGAGATTACCTGCGGGAGTGGAGCGTGGAGATTTGGCCACTGAGACAAAGAAATGAAAACCTCCAACGCACTTGTTTGTTTGTTTTTAAACAGAAGGGCAAACATTAGACGTTCACAAAGAAACATGAATGAAGGAATGTACGGGACACGCCGTCGTGAACACTTGACCGAATTTGACCAGACACACTAAACCTCCCCCCCGGGTCCCATGACGTCATATAACTTGACGTGACCTGACACCTCAATGTGGTACCAAGTCTTTCCGTGAACTAAAACCGCATCACTTACGTGGTCACTTTACCACGCAACCCATAGTGTCTCGAAGCACGACATGGTCGTATAAAAGCTAAAAGACTGCACAGAGCAGCCCACAATACGCTGGGCATACTGTGTCTTCCAACTTTATTAGTAGGAAAAATATTTTTTTTTTAATCTTCCTTTTACGATTCGAAATATCACATGCTTTGCGCCAGGATACAAGAGCCGCTATGGTGTCGCTTGTGGCGATCTCCTAGCTACCTGTTTTTGTAGCTGCCATCTTTAAATTTGCGTTCTCGCTAAGCCCGATATGTCTTTAGACCTTTCTGGAAGAGCACGCAAAGTTCGCAGGTATTGCACAAGAGGCCAGCATTTCAGTTGCGTTGTGCACATGCCCAGTGCTGATTGAAAATTGTATTGCTTACCCCGATTTCTTGTATACTGTCGCCTATAAATCTATTTTTTCAAAATGTTTCATACAATCTAACTATACAACGCACTTGTATACTCTTGAGCTTAGACAAAAAATGTTATTCCCGACTACCTTTATAATAAAAGCACTATCATCATCATCTCAACCTATTCCACCAGGTTTTTGCTATTTCTGTATCCAGGTTGCGAAAAAATATAAAGTGCTGAATCCCTTACCCTACTACCGCCATCCATAAAAACTTGAAAAACGCATTTGAAAATGCGTTTAACAAGATGCAGCGGTTTTACAGCGTTAAAACTGAAAATATGTTGCCGCGAGAGAAGAGCATACACACAACGGCAGTGAACTACACGGTACACGAGTTTTGGTGGGGTGCCGGTTTACGTCATCGAACGATGCCCTTAACTATATGTTTCTTTTGTAAACAGTGTACACAAATATCTCGGGTACAATCCTACTGGCCTCCACAAAAGCGTACTTGTGCCCACAAACAGTGTGAAACAAAGCATCGATATGCACTTCCCCAAATAGTTTTTTGTTTGTTTCTAAGCTGCACGGGTGTAGCATGTATGTGTGTAATAAAATGCATTTTTTTCGGAGAAGACTCAATAAACATGAAGCCTTCCATCGCCATGTGCAATTTTACGTAACCGCATAAGTTATTCCCATCTGCACTTTACTTTCTGGCATCTTTTCGCAACACGCAGAAGAAAGTGCGAACACTATATGGCTGCAGGCCTAAACGGGTGCACCTAGAGGTGTGCCTCTTTTGTGTGTGCTTTACCCCTCATAGAAAGTTCTACTCCTGTTTTGATGTCGCTGCGATGCTCTCCTCAAGATAGGAGTAAACGCAAGGGCACTGGTCAATAAGCCATTGCGCTCGATCAAACCATAATGTTCCAAACAGAAGATGGGTTTGGCCATGTAAACACTGCCTGAACTATTTTCTTCGAAAAGAAGTTCATTTTGTTACATGCAGGTGTTTTATTTTTGTTTAGAGAGTCAAAATTTTGTTACTCATTCGCCGTTTTTTTATCTCATGAGTAGAAGAAAAGTGTCCAGACTCAGCGTTCGCCTAAGTAATAACAAGAGATAAATGGACAGCCGATGAGGTTGCCATTGGCAGCACCAAACTCTAATACAAGCGACGGGAGTGTGAAGTTGCCATGAAGCCCACTTTGCTGTGCAAGCAGAGCTAACGCGGCAACATTAGGGTCGCTCCTAGTTCATGATTTGCTGCGCTCATGTGCCAAGCTTCAGGAAAGTCTGAAATGTGGTGAAAGAAGGAGATCGCCAGTTTTTTTGTCAATATGTATTCTTCCTTCAAAAAAGTGTCATCTGCTCCCCCCCCCCCCTCCTTCTCCCCTCCGTGAACAAAAAAATTTCCAATGTTTTATGCTCGTGAGGAAATTAACATAGAAGCGCTTATTACCCTATTGAAAATAACACTACAGCCCTGATGCGTTATGGAACCCTCTCATCGTTTCAATTCCCATCAGCCAATCAAGCTCCTCAGTCCTTCAAATCCTTTCAGTCCTTCAAACCCTTTCAGTTCTTGAGACCCTTGAGTCTTTCAAACCCCCTTAGCCCCTCAACCATTTAGAACCCCCAAACGGCTGTGAACCAAAGAACAAAAACGCAGTTTAAAACGTTATTAGACATTTATATCAGATATTAAGTTTTACACGCATGTTGTAACTTAAAAAGACGAAAAAACGTTAACTTAAACCCAGGCGCCACCAGCTCTAGACAGAAGCGATCAGACCAAACAAGGACAACCAAGTTTGTGGTCGCAAGGAAAAATATCTTTCGAGGTACTCGTAATGCCGCTGAGTAAAATCCTGATATGGACGGTAGTTCAACTAGTAAAACCAAGCAGGTGCGCCTCACAGACATACAGAAAGTGTCAGTAGCACGTTTAGCGAAAACCACAATCCGGAGCACAGTCACAGTGCCGTCCTTAGAGACATCGCGGTGGCGTCTCCGGCGTGTTTTTCAATCGCTGGATGCTTCTGAAGCCGGACGGGCGAAAATGCGCAAGAAACAGGGCACTGACAGACCTTCTTTATCCGCACAGTCAGCTGCTCTAGAAGATAGGTCCCACGCATGGGACGGAAAGACGGCACAGAGCTTCCGCTTGCTGTTGCGCATTTAGTCGACGCCCGTTGACGGAAAAAAAACAGGGTGACAGGCTTCTGACGAAGGCTGAAATTTGACGTACTAAAAACAGGTTATCCTCAAACAAGCACCAAAAACGTCCCCTCTCCATGTTAATCACTCATTTTCTCTCCCTCCTGAGCAAAAACCGGGCGTCCTTACGCGTCCCCAGTCAAGCCCGTGGAACAGATAAACAGAACAGACAGACGCAGCAATGGGACCGCGTTAACCAAGACTATGAGACGACAGGGACGGGGGGACGTCTCCTCAATTCATAACACTCGTTGCGGTCGCCTTATACGAAATGGCCAAGCGGCTTCCCCGACGCATATATCCTGAAGGGTCACATGATCTCTCCAACAAACCCGTTAAAACGATTCTGATGAGTGCTGCGGTTTCGCGGAAAGAATTGAAACAGACCAAACAGGCCTCTCAAAAACATTTTGACGGGTCTCTTACACCCTTCAGAAATTCTTTAATGGTACGCCAAACCATTTAGAAAATCCCGTTAAACAGTTTTAAAGGGTACATCAAAAAAGCTCAGATATATCTTCAATTTATTAGCAAATATTCATGCCAATTCCAGTGACTCGTTAACACGCATGGAGGGTTTTGCAAGCCCACGCTTGAGTTAAATTTCTGTAGTCTTGCCGATTAAAGCTTTCACAAAACGTTAGCAGCGTTCGAAAATGTTAACGATAAAATATATATCGTGTTTGCTCAGAACAACAACATGGGCTTTGTTTGCTTTCCAGGAAAAGGTGTTGATGTCATCTCTACTTTTCATCATCGCCATTGTTAGCGACGAGACCACTGTGTTCCAGCGTCTCTGCCTGCGCGCCATTGGTCAACATTCCCTGCGGATGCAACCCTTGTTCTTCCTGCTTCAGCTGTCGGCGCTAATGCTGAGCACCCTCGTGCCCAGCTCTATCATTGTCATCTTCTACACGGTGGTCATTGAGCGCTTCGTGGCTACAGTGGAGGAAGAGTGTCTTGGTGTTTATCAGCGTAGGCCTTCCCACGCCCCCCGCAGTGTCTCGGTTGACATGTACCTGGAATACACGCCCTTGAAAAAACGTTACCGAGTCCCACGAAATAGTAGTACCACGGGGGTCCGCAAGGCTTCAGTGATGGGCGACACTTCTGAGACAACTGGCCGTACTGACGCCTCGGCCTCTACGTGCTCTTCCCTCGTAAGGCATTACAGAATGCACCCAGAAGGCAAGAATGTCCCGGTCCAAGTACAACAGGTAGGTGAAAGTGCGCCACTTGAACACTATAGAAGACGAGTCACTCTTGATTTTTTTTTAACGATAGAGCTGCATTAAGGAGTCATACACGAAACTCTTTTTCTCGTGTTTCTCTGCACGCATAACGTCATAATGTCGCGTGAGATCACAGCGTTATGTTAGGTCATGGTGTCGTGACGTCATAATGATATGTGATGCCATGGTGTGACGTGGCGTTATAGTGTCCTGTAACGCCACAGTGTGACTGTGAGGTCAGAATTCACTAGATTTAGATGGTAAGCGCTGCTCGATAAAAATACAATAAGTGCGTTCGCAGCTTCCTTGCCTTTCATGAAATGGCCAAGGCAAGCGAATTTGTTTTCATGCTTCATTTTCAGAAAACCCGCAGAACCTCCTTTCACCTGTCGAAACAGGTTCCGAGCAAAGAACTTCTGGTCTGCGGGCTTCCGAGCAGAAAGATCAGGTCCAGCGTATCGGGCCCAGAGAGTCGTCAACCTTGGTCCATCCTGAAAAGCGGTTCCATCAGCGTACGGCGATCGCTTCAAAATGGACCTGCGGGCTCTACCCGATTCCTCGCCGAATACGACCCAAATATGAGTCCCGCCGAAAGGAACGCGTCTGTCTTCCAAGGGTCCGGGGCCACCTCGCCGAGGTCGGACACGCCACCGCCAATGTCTTCCGGCATGCGTAAACCATCTCTGCTTCCTTCACGCTACTTGTCGCTTCCACCGCTCGCTTCCGTAGTAACTTCCTCTCGCAAGATGAGCTCGAGGAGAAGCTCCGTTGCGTCTATAACGAGCAAGGACGACCAGCCATTGGTACCCCAGCGAAGAAAACATCTAGATAGCTTGAACGGATGGGCGCGACAGATGATGGCAGGTGGCAGTTTCAAACTTTTACAAGACAACTTTCCGTCTGACGAGTCCCGGAAAAGCGCCAGCGAGACTGAAGAGCTCCCTTACATGAAGGTACGAGCCAGCCTTAAGGGCGACCCAAAGAGCGCCGCTGATGCCAACGCTATAGGCGCGTTTCTGGAGCTGAAAACGGGAGCCCAGACGCTGAATCGAATGCATCGCTCTGAGCTCCTTTCTGCAAAGGACGTTCTAGGGAAGAGCTCCACTGTGGTTGTGATTACCGAGTCGCCTCGTGCTTCTCTCAGCCTTGTCTCAAGAACCTCTTCCAAGGCGCCTGTCGACAAGTCAAGCCACAGTTGCGACGCAACGGAGCGTCTGGCATGCCAAGAGAGACCTCCGAGTCGGTGCACTTCTTCATTGCTTGGGGATAGAACCGAGTTTGGCGAGGCACCTACGTCTGCTCTTGATGCTTCGCTTAATCAGCGAATACCAACAAGCGTCAGTGAACGTAAGATCTTCCTCACGCCGGCAGAGATGCAGTCCTCCTCGGCTGACTCGAGACTGCTGCTGGATGCTGCATCATTCTACTCAAAAGACTGTAAGTGATTCTTCCACGTAAAATTTACCTTCGTTTCTGGAGTAAACTGCATTCATGGTATCTACCCAGAACTGGACACCTAACATATTGCAAAGTTTTTTTGAACGCATAATGCGCTTTATGTGGCGTTTCTTATGAGAAAATCGTCATTAACGAGCGTTATATCAACCGTCATAGCGAGCGTCGTGAACGAATGACACACTGGTAGCGTTACATATAATAAGATTTTATAGAGGGCGTTCAGAGGTAGACAAATACAAACTGGCCGAACGTCTGGCTATAGTTTTTGATTGTATTGGAAGACCCGCAGTGCATAGCGCGTACCTTAAAAATCTCGCCGCTGGGGACCAACTGCGGAACCTCCTGAAATTCACTTATATGGGATCGATATGCCTTAATCTGATCCCTTGTATAAAAAGAGCCCTTGTTCCTCAAGGAAATGACAAATTTGCCTAAGGTACTGTGGGCGCATGTTCACGACTATCTATTCTCAAACGCCTGGTCCATCTGATAAAAAAATAGAGCCTACAAGTGAGTAAACTCTTTGAACTACTTCGCAAAC
Organism: Ixodes persulcatus; assembly: GCA_013358835.2. Classification (NCBI taxonomy): domain Eukaryota; kingdom Metazoa; phylum Arthropoda; class Arachnida; order Ixodida; family Ixodidae; genus Ixodes; species Ixodes persulcatus. The sequence goes on from JABSTQ010005222.1 coordinate 39,859, forward strand.
GGCAACAAACCCGCGATGTTCACCTACCTCCCACAGGCGAAGAAGATACGATAAGGAAACTGAATTATGAATCACGCGATAAAAGGAAAACAATTATCAATCAGTCGCGAAGAGAAAAAGCGAAAGAGGAGCATTAAACAGTCCAGCAGTGTGAATGGTGTTTTTTCTGGGTGGTATCTTTTTTCAGCTGGCCCATCGTAAGAATGACCCAACTAGCTCAGCTTAGGCCCGTGAGAAGATACGCGTCGAGCTTAACCACAGCAGTCGCAGGGCCGGGTCTCGGTTTTGGTATTCAAGGTTTCTTTCTCAGAGCACCATGTCACCTCGCAGTTATACGTCACCACAGGTGCGGTGGCAAACGGACATCCTGGCCACCGAACTATTAATTACCACGGCTTGTCTGGAGGGATAAAATATTTTTATTGGAATGCAATTGTGCGAGTGGGAGTGGCCGGTTAGGGGTGGAAATAATAACTTCAAGAAATAATAGCGCGTAACAAAAATAAAGCTGAAAAACGACAATAAAATAATAAAATAGAAATACAATTAAAACAAAATAATACAGTAAAATAAAGAACAATACGATATATTTTAAAATAAAAAGCACATATGCACAAAAGCTAAAACAATCCAGCTAAAACGTCACAGAGAGTTCGTGTGGTGCACATTATGTGCTTTCTCGTACCTAGTTTACACCTCCCTCTCCCTCCTATTTTGTTCTCCGTGGCGCATCGCGTATCACTATAGAACAGGGGAGGCCAGGCTGACCCGGCCTAAGAGCCGCATACAAAACAACGAAACTTTCAAGAGCCGCTGGGGGGGGGGGGGGGGGGGGGGCAAATCTTTGTTCAGAGAAATAAACGAAACTCGAACTACTTCCGATCTATCCGAGTCAAAAACAGTACGACTGTACGTAAGGTAGCAGTAGCACACGACTAGCAAACCGCAACCTGTCTTTCGATTTAAAACGTGTTATATTTCTCTTTTTGGGGAAGTGCTCGTGTGATCGGGAGGGAGGCGTGTGTGTGTGGGGGGGGGGGGGCGTGAGGGAGCCGCGAGCCGCATTTTAACACGCAAAGAGCCGCATGCTGCTCGCGAGCCGCAGATTGGCCACCCCTGCTATAGAGTGAGAACCACAGCTTCCGGCGTCTGATGATCTACTGCTTAATAATAACAAAGTATGGAAGGGAAACAAAGAAAATCATTTTTGTGATTAATATACTTTTTGCAAGTTTTAGAAGAGTATGTTCACTGCAAAAAAAAGGCGAGCCAAGATAGATTTATTTGAGTTGTTTTATTTGTGGAGATGGAGAGTGGGAGGTTGAATGGGGTGGAGGTGTGAAATTAGGAGTGTGTCAGGTTTGCTTACTTGATGGAGTAGATGAGCGAGTCCAATATGTTTTCTTTATTGTAGTTCTTGACTCTGGGTCGTTCAGTCTTGATACGTCGGTGGAGCCGGAAGTGATTTTATGTTTGGAAATAACTTCCTGTCGTTGTTTGCCTGTTGTCTTTCAGTCCTAGATGAGGTGTCTGGATGTAACCGTGATACGGCATGCTTTATAGTGTGGGCAGGGCCAGTATATAATCTTCCAATTTGGGTTTATGGAGTCCCTTATATTGCTGTGGTGTAATTGACCTGTGTGCGTGTTTTGACGTAGAACTACGTCTTTCTGCGCGCTTGGAAGGCGGTGCAAATTTGGGAAATCGATGTCATAAAAGCTTGGTTACGGAAGTGATGTCACACAGATAACACCGGAACACCAACCGATTGGCATCGTCGCTCCCCCGACGGCGCGCCGTGCCTGCTGCCGAGAACTGCGAAATGCACACGCGCATCCTTTTAATGTGAGAGCCTTATTTAGCTACGCACCCCTTTACTTCTTGGACTCTCTGGCCTCCTAATGCGCAGTAGGTATGCGCAGGAGGCCATTTCAGCTCCCATTTTCGCACTCCTTCGCATCCGCACAACCATCGAAGGACCATCGGACCATCGAGTATCATCGAGTACACAACGCAAGAAAATAGCTCTTCCTGAACCTTAGACCGCTAGGAAAGCAACACCTCAGAGAATGCACATACCAGCTTTTCGCTTCGGGTATGTTTTGAACTACTCTTATTCACTATGCAAGCAATAATCGATGCAAGTACTGAAAGCAATTATGCATTTTTGACGTTTTTGTAATTCTGTAATCTAAATAACTGTATATATATTTATATATATATATTTTTTAATAAAGTAAAGACATCATAACCAAATAGGAACTTCCGTGGTAAAACATGCATTGCGAAGTGAACACAAATACATTTTTTATTAGTGTCCACAAAAAAGGGGCTATGCAGCATCGATCGTACCGTTTCCTTTCGCACATTGTGTGATCTCCTCTAACGCGAATGTATCGACGTAAAAGCGCTGTGGAGGCGACATGAAATTTTTTGTTTTAAAGTCTTGTGATTCGTCTTGTCAATACACATGTGGAGCAGCACGTTTATGTTAAATGCGTTGTGTGTAATCGCTGCGCAGTACCTGCCAAAATAAGATATTATTTCAGCAAAGTCTCAACCGTTTCCGTCAACGTGTGCGACAAAATACAGCAACTCTGTTCGTAGAAGTAGTGATGAGGAAATGACGTGCGCTTGATGATACGATTGGGATTATGAAATAAAACGTTTAGTCAACCAATAATTGCGACCTGTCCGGTCGCCTGGGACCCCGACAACTCATATCGTTCTCTGGAAAGTCCATTTTAATATTTACACATTGTGTGGAGATTATCGAACGAATAAGAATGTTCCAACGATGAGCTAAACCTACACGAGTTCCCGAATCTAACACAGCGCTTTTGAATTTTAGCACTGTAGATAGTTCTGCGAACAGTGTATACTTGTGTGCAAATATTTGTCTAACATTTTTGCAACGCTGGAAAGCATCGGAATGACTCAGAATCACTGCAGAGTTGATACTCGGGGAAGATAAGACGGGGACTTTCGTACTTGGGAGAAACGGACCGTGGCATTTGAGACAGGGGGACTGCTTCGGGACAAACGTTCTACAATCGCATGCACTTCCAAGGTCATCGCTTGGGCAACCGCGGGCGTCCAAAACCCTTTTTTTTTTAGGGGGGGGGGGGGGGGAGGGGAGCGGGTGTAGGCGCTGATTGTCTTCCTCTTTTGTGGCTTTTGACAGAAGCACAACGAGACTGGCAGAACAAGCGCGGGATTCCTTTCTCTCGATGGATGCGTTTTGCCTATGTATGCGAACATGATTTCTCTTTTACCGTTTAGTAGTTGGGTGTTCTTGCCTTTACTCGGGTTCCAGTGGGAGCGTTGTCGTTGTATGCCCACAATTGTTTTTAGGGGCGAAGCTCCTTAGGGTCTAGCCTTGTCCATCCGTCCGGCGTCCGTGCTCACATCGATTGCCATCCCATCTGTCTTCTTAAAAAAAAAGAAAAAAAAATGTTTGCGCAGTCGACAGGATTCAAACCTGTGCGGGGAGACCCCAATAGGATTTCTAGTCCATCGCCTTAACCACTCGGACACGACTGCGAGACGAGTAGGGGGCTCTGAGATGTGGTAGTAACTCAAGAGCTGAGGATGTCATGGATGAAACGTTGCATGTAGCCGCTCAACGTCTATACAGGGGAGGGCGCTGCGGTCAAATGCGTATATAATCGCGTTAAACTTTGCATGCATTGGCTCAACGTTTATAGACAAGAGGGCACTGCGGTCAAATGGTCAAATGCGTATATAACCACGTTCCATACCACACATTCTCTTTCTGACAAGGACCGTTGACTTAAGCCGTGGTGATGCGTTCTCGCGGCTTCTAGCGGATCCAAGCTGATCCGCTAGAAGAACCACTGGCTCTGCATTTCACCGACCATAAAGCAGTAATAATGAAGTCGAAAGGCAACCCGGAACTCAGCACTACCTATGAGCAATAAAAAAAAATCTGCACCATCAGCACAACCTGTGAACAATAAAATCAGTATCATCAGCACCACCAGAGCTTCGCCCCAATCAACATCATTCACCACGTGGAGATGCGGCCCCTCTTTTTTTTAACTTAGTTTTGGCACTAAAAAATTATCAAAGTAAATAAAACAAATTGTTCCTCGAAAAAAAAAATAGTTTGTTGTTCTTGGGGTTAGGAGCGTTTTCAAAGCCCGGAGCACCTCGCCTTCACTGCCGTGACATGTCGCTCGCTTTCGCGTAGCACCGCTCGATTCTGAAGGCCACCATGTTTTTCCGGAAAAACGGCGATTTTAGGTGCGCGCAGTGTTACCAAAGGTGCAGGATTGAGATATTAACCCAAGCACTTGAGAGAAGGGGAAGCTCCGCATCGCGATTGTCCTACAAAATCAGCTTTCATTTATTTCTCCCTCGTGGCTTCCAAATACTGCGCGCAACTACTGAGTTAGGGAATAGTTATAGCTGATTAATACGATGCATGATTCTAACGCACAATAGTATTGCGAAATCAAGGTTTCGCTCAAATAGGTAACTCACACGTACAGTTCGACGCGCAATACCTTTGACGTATTCACTCGCGAGAGATGCCCCCAACTCGGCTGAGTCTGGCGGTGTTCCAGACTATTTCGCGCACATTTTGCGCCATATCGAAATGAAAGAGCATGACGAAAGTGACGCTCGTTTTCCGCTCGATAGAAATTTCAGGCCAGCTTGTTGTCTTCGCTGGTATCTTGAGCGTTTCTGAGCGATGCGGAACGTTCAACAAGAAAAAAAACGTATGATGGCATTCTTCGTACACTCATTACTTCTATAACACCGAGCCGCCTCGTATCCTTTTGTTTTTCTTTCATGGTACTAAATTCTTTCTGCGCATTTCGCTGCTACGACGCCAAGTCCGTCTGCACTCTCGAATTTGAAGTTAGGCTCAGATCAAGGATGGACCAGTTTAGATCAGGAAAATATAATTAACACTGTAGCAGAGTAAATCTATCATATCGATCAAAAATACGATTTGACACATTCCATCTTACCACACACTGTGCACAGCGAATGCAACAGTGAGTCAGCGTGCAAAACACCGCCACACAACGCTACCATAACATCTAAGCGAGTTTTGCATACCACGGAGTACGGAAAAGATAAAACAGCAATTAATTCACATAAACGAAGCAAATTTATATAAAGCCCGGACACTCCGTAGGTTCAGTCTACTTAAGGTTATCAATAGACTCGACCATGTCATTTGTCGAAACAGATAAAAGACGTTGGCAAAAATGACTAGACTGAATAAGTAAATCTAACGCACGTATTTTACCAACCGACGGTCACGCGCCTTCAATACCATTTCCAATTGTCACTGCGCACCTTGGACACACTTTTGGGAGCAACACATTTTTACATCGCCGCTCGAGGTCTTCATTGAACTTGTAGTGCTGACCAAAATAAAATGCTAACCTGACTCTCAATCGCTCACCGCAAAGTACTATTTCGAAAAGGCAGTAGTGTACGTCACTTGAGATAAAAAAAAAACAAGCTATAGAAACGACCGTCGTAAAATGGGGACCGACATTTTTATTCCTACCTCCGAACAGAAACAAGTGCCACCCACTTCACTACACAGCGCAGAGGCTGGACTCGGCCACCGCGTGGATTATCACTGACGTCCGATGCAATGCACATTGAGCTGACTGGCCATAGACATACCAAGCGCGCGCGAGAGAGGGAGAAACTTGCTCCACCAGAGAACAGCGTCACACCGAATGTTTCGGGGATCTATTTCATGCAGCGAATAACGCGGGCCTTTTCACACTTGGATACTGGCGCCATCTAGAAGTCGCACGTTGAACCAGGTAACGAGCCGCGCGCCATCTGGTGTCTGAAACGGACGAAGAAATATAGGTACCACGCCCTCTTAAGACCGCCCTGAAGGCCGTTCTAGCCGTCGTCCTCGACGTCCCATGCAGCACGGATTTTGGCCAAGTAATGGCCAATGGCTGGGGATGGTCTTGTGGCCAGTGGCGAATGGCCAGAGAAAAGCCAGTGATCGACCAATCTCTGGCCGCTGTCTGGCCACAGGCCAAAGGACCATTGCCAGCCACTAGCCAATGTTTGGCCAACCCTGTGGTGCTTGGGATCGTCCTTGAGGTTGTCCTAGAGGTCGTCATTGAGATCGGTCTGAAGGTCGTCCTAGGGGTCGCCTTAAATGTCGAATTTTAGGACGTCGTCCGCGACGTCGTTTTAAATGCCGAAGTACACTTCGCGCGCTCCACTTTTGCCCGCCACCTCCTTTCCTATATTTTCTCCACTTTTCACCTTGCCCCAACTAGGCCCCCCTCGGAGCTTAGGAGAGGAGGAGCGTTAGAAACTGAGGTTGGAAGTCGGCCTTTAAGAGCCGCTCACACACTTGCGACCGAGTAGGACCGACTGAGACAAGACCGGTTTTTAAGCCTTTTGCGACGGCTTAGGACCAGTTCTTTAGCAGCACATCCAGTCCTAAGCCGTCGCAAGAGGGTCAAAAATCGGTCATGTCTTAGTCGGGTCACTCGGTTGCAAGTTTGTGAACAAGCCTTTAGGAGTAATCCTTGAGGCTGTCCTTGACGAATGCTATCGCGATTCATGGACAACCAGCAAAAGTGATTTATGCAGCAATTTCTTACCTACTGTTCGCTCGTTTGCTCGCTTAAATGCGATACGCTCCTATCTGCATAAAACGGCGGTGGACGCCGCTCTGGCAGCCGTGATTCCACTATCTTCGTTTATCACTCTAAACAGCGGCCGAGCGGCCGAGCTTGTGTCCTCTGCGACAAGGGCACTTCATGCAACACCCGAGCGCGACTGTGAAAAGCAATAGACCCCCCCCCCCCCCCTCTCCTAGCCTCTCATTTCTTGTGCCAGCCACACTTAGTTCTACAGAAATTTATGCAGGGTAGTTCACCTATGCACCGAAGGATTGTTTTTTTTTTTTTTTTCAGAATGCGACAGACGATTTATTTTTCATCGGGAGTACTTTCAGAATGCGACAGACGCATTATTTTTCATCTGGGGTTCTTACGTGAAACGGGTTGATCGCCGCAGTTAAAAACCAGCCATGCACATCTTTTGCATCTTTCAGTTTTTTGTTTTTCATTTTGTGTCGGCACAGTCCTCTTGCTGATATCTTTTGCAGAGCTAAACACCATTAGCTTGCTCCGCGCGTTCTTATGGATTTGCTCGTTTGCCGGGACATTACTATTCCTGCAATTTTGGCGTGCCCTCTCTGGAATCTGAGAATGTCAGCTGCTTTCTTGATTTTCATTCCGACGTGGATTTTACCGCCTGTTCTTTGCATACTCTTACTGCGTCTTGGGAATCAGGAAAAGTGTATATTCATTGTAGTTTGTCCTTTGAGTTTGTCCTTAAAGAGTCTAGAGAATGGTTGAAGGTTCTGCTGTCTGCACGCTTCTGCAGTTAGAAAAATACTTACCGGTGTACCAGTCCTGGTTGAGTGCCATGCCACTGCGCTCGTGCCGTCTTCTCCTCGTGAGTCGTCTATCAGGTAGTCCTGGCCCACTTCCGGCCTGCAGATATATTCTAATTATTTTTGTATCATTTCGTGACCGCAGGCGTGAGATAGATCTCACTAGGTCCAACGTGACATTGTTTTATAGGCTGTGCGTAAATTTAATATTGCTAAAATTGTAAAACCTTAAGTCTAGTTGCGAGCTGAAAGCGTTTAAGGGCTATTTTCACACAGACGCCACTTCATTTTAGCTCACACTAGAAGGAGAAAATAGCAATATAATGAACCCATAGAATATATAAGTAAGTAGAAAAGTAGAGCACTACACTTATTATAATTTAGTGCTGAAAGGTGCAGTGAGTATGGTATAAGGCCGGCTATAAGACCCACTTTAGGACATCATAGTCATTGCTTATAGCCCTGCTTTTTGCTGTAAACATGAACGACCACTAGAAAATACTTGTTTTTAAACTAAAAAATCCTTAGACTGAACAGCTCACTCCCAGTGCAGCACGTTCGCAAACGACTTTATATCTCACCTACGTACTTTCGAGGGTTAAAAATGAAATCTATGTGCGTAGTACCAACCGAAAATCGGATGAAAATTGCCCTTTGCGAAAATCACGTTAAGGTTATATCAAGGAATTCGTGAATAGGGTCTCATTCAACGCATGTTTTCGATTTGTGTATCGTACATCCCCATGTGTGGTACCTTTTATTTTCATTTATTTATTTAGTTTTATTTTTGACAAGTGTTTTAAAAACAATTTTTCACAATTTAGTTAATATCTTCTGTTTCGTATTTTCTTGCTCATGTTTGTTCAGGTTCCTAATATTTTCTTCAAAGTACTGGGAGACCTTTTTTTCCGACTGTCTTCTTATTTGATTTCTTTCATGAATTTCATAAAATGTCGTTAGGGGCGGGGTAAAATGCACTACTGTCTCCCCCATACGGTTCACGGCAGATAAACAAGTGCACACAGCCGAATGAGACTGCCGACGATGCCTGGCGGTGAGGGACGCGGCGCGGACCAAAAGAGGACAATTCGTTGTTTGGGTTATGGTCGAACGGGGCACATCCAGAGAAATTGTCAGCAAACACGAAGTCGAGCCCACGAAGTTCAGGGGAACCACTATACACATGAGCCACGAAAACTGGCAGCCCGGGTGGCGTCTATGCAAACAAAAACAGCTAATGTATGCGTCGAAAAGGCCCGCACGAGCATCAAGTGGGTGGATCTCCTAGTGGCAGACAGACCTCTGAAGGAATGCCTAAATTTTGGGGCGGAGATTACAGTGTTGAGATTAGAGACAGTTTCTGCGGCGTGCCTAGAGCAAAGTAAAGGAACAATCAAGTTAAAGGAAGAGTTCGGGCAGGTAGTAACCGCCGGTTTGGCTTGCGTGCCACTGAGCCAAGTAGTAGAAGGAGGAAGCGCGGACCAGCAAGTTCTGACACAGCGTGCGTTTACCGACGAGTTGTCGGACAGTTTGAGAGCGTCGCTAACGCAAGAGGTGTCTGGAGAGCTCATGCAAGTTCGATCGGTTCTCGAGAGGGAAGCGGTATAAATTCAAGTGATGAAAAATGAGATAGACCAGGACTTTCGATGCACACCTGAGGGCATGCTAGGGGATAAGGTGCTCGAGTGCGAAACCGCGGAGAACGAAGAAGCGACGGGCGTGGGAGCCGTAGAGGTAGATGTTGACCAACCTGTGATTGGACCACGTGACGAGTGTTTTGCTCGCGAACAGAGGGACGGCCCAACTCTGGGTGACGCATGAGAACAGGCTAAGGGTGGGACTCACGGCATGTTAGTTGAGGACGGGCTATTTTTTCACCGAGATGAGTTTGAGGAGAAGTCCTGTAGGCAGCTTGTACTCCCGAGCATGCGGCGGCGCTCCGGGTTAGACCTGGCCCAGGGCACTCAGTGTGGGGGTCACTTGTCTCGGCGAAAAACAAACCAGAGTATTAGGAGTGCGTTCTTTTGGCCTACGATGGCAGCCGATGTCAAAAGACATTGTCAGACATGTCACACGCGTTAGACGTTTTCGCAAAAACAGGTGACCGATCGCGTGCCAATCACGCCACTTACGAAGCTGGAGCAGTCGTTCCAGATAGTATACATAGACTGCAACAGTCCCCTGGAACCTTCCTCCGCACGCGGGTACCGCTATGCGCTCAGTGTAGTGGACTTCTGCACGCGTTGGGCGAAAGTGATCCCGCAGAGACCTTTAACGACGACAGCAACGTGTCATGTGCTTTTAGAAACTTTTTCGCGGTATGGGACACCCGAAACGTTTTGCTCGGATCAGAACAGATATTTTGTTTCGAAGCTCACAGCCCAGCTAACTGAGAGACTAGGAGTAGGAGTGAGATATTCCACGCCGCAACACCCTCAGAGTAACGGGATTGTAGAGCGGTGGAATAGGACGTTAAAGTCAATGCTGGGACATGTCGTGAAAACTCACGACCGGGACTGGGATAAATACATCTCATGCATGCTGTGGGCGTACCACGAGGTGCAGCATGACACAACAGAATTTTATCTGTTCGAAAGTATGTATGGACGCGAACCACAGGGTCCACTGAGTATACTAAAGAAGTCGTGGACAGGGGACTAAACGCCTCCTGCTGGGCTGAACAAACCGGCTACCCAGTTTTTTTACGAACTCCGAGCGCGGATGGAAGAGGCAGCACGAGTGGCGGACGAGCGATCAGAGGATACCCGGAGTGCGTACGTGAACACGTATAACCTACGGGCGATATCAAGAGTTCATAGTCGGAGACAAGGTACTGACCCTCGAAAACAAAAAAAGTGGGAAAGCTGCAACCAAGATGGTTAGGCCCCGTTAAGGCGAAGGATAGTCAACGTGAAGACAGCTATGTCATAGAGACGGAGAATGGGTTGTGATGGATACACGCCAACCGATTAAGGCCTTACCTCGCTTGATCAAATAACGTTGGAGTTATTTACGAGACCAACCAGGAGTTCGGTGAGATGACGATTGCCCCATGCGACATCGGGCAAAGAGAGAGGGCGAATGAAGTATATGTGGTTAACGAGAGGCTCACTGGGTGACGGCAGCGCGATGTAGATAGTCTGCAGGATAAAGTTTATCATGTGTTCTTGGAAGAACCAGAAACGTGCAAAGTCGGGGCTCACGCGATCACTCTTCTCCTTAATGCAGGATGTGCTAGAGTACACCCGTACTGTGTGTCAATCGCATTGAGATAAGAAGTAGAACGACATGTGACCCAGATGCTAAAATAGGACTTTATCTATCCAGTAGAGAGCCTGCACGCTCAGCCCATAATGTGCGTACCCAAAAAAGACGGATCCGTAAGGATTTGTATAGATCACAAGAAACTCAATGCAGTTACGGAGCCTGATAGTTTCTTTATAGCGAACATGACCGAGCTTTTGTATGAAGGGGCAAAGGCCAAGTTCAGCTTCGTTTTGGATGTGACGCGGGGGTACTGGCCGATAGCGCTCGATGTAAACTCGCAGAGACTCAGTGCGTTTGCCACGCCGCGAGGACTCTACGCTTGGAGGGTTATGCCTTACGGGTTGAGGAATTCCTCGGCCACCTTCCAGCGGGTGATGAACAAGGTGCTGAGAGAACACAAGAGATACGCGTGCGGGGATATCGACGATGTAGCTGTTTTTTGTGAGTCGTGGTAGGAACATGTCGAGCACTTGAGCTCCGTCTTGGATACGATCGCTAGTGTGGGACTGACGGTGAATCCCACAAAGTGTAAGTTCGCGCAGTCCAAGGTTAGGTACCTTGGTCACGTAGTGGGATCAGGAACACATTTAACTGACCAAGAGCGAATCAGTGCCATGTCTGAACTGAAGGCACCCGGGAATAAACGCGATGTGCGCAGTGTGCTGGGTCTCTTCAATTACTACAGGGACTACATTCACGCGCATTCCGATATCGCCCGCCTGTTGACTGCCTCGACGCACAAGAGGGTACCGAACCTGGTGCTATGGACCAAGGCGGCAAACGATGCCTTTGAGAAAGTCAAAAATGCTCTGGTGGCGCTGCCAAAGCTGACCGCACCCGATCCTACTCGGGAGTACACGGTTTCCACGGACGCCTCTGAGTTCGTTGTCGGCGTGGGTTTATCGCAAATTGTGAAAGACGCATCTAGACCGATTGCGTTTCTGAGCAAAAAGCTGACGGAAAGCCAGGCAAAATGGACCTACATTGAAAGAGAAGCGTACGCTATAGTTTGGGCACTGGGGAAACTCGACACATGGCTGCTTGAGGCAAAGATAAAGGTCGCCACGGATCATAACCCGCTGAAGTATCTCACTCACGTCGCTTCCTCCAGGGCCCGACTGACGCGTTGTCGTTGGCCTTGCAAAACTGCGATCTGAAAATCCTTCGCATTAAGGGCTGGCTTATTAAACGCGCGGGCGCCTTGTCGAGGCTAGACAGGCATGACTTGGGCATTATGATGATGCCATAGAGTTTTGAGAGCTCTCATCACTGACTTTGCGGGACCCTGGAATGCACAGGAGTGGGTCCAGCTTGTGTGTGATCGTTGGTGGCAGTTTGACTATGAACATTACAGCATTCATGACAGTTTTTCTTTTGGTGCGCCTATTATTTTGTGTGCTCGGACATTTTACTTGCGACAGTAGTTAGTTCGCCGTTTCAGTGTTTCGGAGTTTGGAATTGTAATGACATTTTCTTTTTTTTTTATCGGTGCAGTTTGATTTTGTTGACATTTACGGATGAGAGCTTGGTGAACCCTTAGACCATAATGCTTATTCTGCTGCTTTTGGTTAACTGTGGGCCAAGCGATCGGTTTGAATATTTGTCAGTGCGCTATTCAGGGATAGATTTTATGTTGCGCTTACAACAGGTGTCAACACAACAGTTTCGGTGAGGAAAAGTGAAGTTCCAAAGTGCTGTTTTTTTTTCTGAATTTTTTATTTATGTTTATTTTTAGCCGCCCCAGCGGCAGCGGTATGACCTTCGGGGGCAGGGGGCGACGCAGGGAGTGCCCCGGGAATTGACGCGGCTCGTCACTGAGGGCAGAGGGGCTCCCCGACGTTTTCCTTCGTGTTTTCGGCTAGCACAGGGGATACTATGACTAGCCTGATTTAGCGTCTCTCTGTCGCTTCGAAGTTGAGGAGAGGTGCGACATGTTGGTGGCTTTTAGGTATTCGGTTGGTTGAAGTAGTAATTGGATGCCTTTTCCGTGACTGGTCCCGTCCCGGGCACGTGACAAAGTCACGCTTGAACTGATTGGTCGGGTTGTCTAGGAGAGAGAGAAAGGTTGAATTTTGAAGATAGGAACGGGGGACGATTTTGGGGGCCTTGGGCTGAGACTCTGGACAAGTAAAAATCGTCTCCCCAAGTTGGGACTTGTAACTTGAAGTTGGGCAGGTGTAAATAAACGTACATAGTTTACTACAAGGAGCTAGTCGACCCGTCACTCAACGACGTTCGTGCCACCACGTTCCAGACCATCGGAGCGGAAACTGCCTCCCACACTACCAGTAGGAGCAACAACTTAACTGAGCACGTGTTGAAATAAACAGTTAACGGGCATGAACTTCGCCAACCTCCAGGTCTGATGCATGGCGTGAAAATATTTAATAAGTGTAGTTTTCATTTCTATGCCTATAACATTATCGGTGGCAGCACATCGAAGGTAATTAATACACATGACCATTGTGGTGCCTACGTGGATCGCATAGATATGATATTAGGAACGTGTTCAAGAGTAAGACAGGCATGCATTTTAAAACACAAAGAACGCTCTTTGCGAATGCGGCCCTTTGTGGTGCGCTAAATGTCCTATACGAGGCGGCAATGGTGACTCCGTCGACTGGAACACGAAAAGCAGCTTCTCTAACACAAATCGTAATCTATTGCCAAATTGATTCACATATGGTCAAGGAAATCACGAATGAGCTGTTTTGTGTCCTCTCCTTCAGAGAGGAATGAATATCGTCCTAGTTTTCAACCAGAACAAAAAAAACAAAAAGCATTCGCGGTACTAAAGCGTTTGTGGATTAAAGTCACCCCTAATTGCGTGTTTCTTAATTCATTTTTAGAGTCGCTTCCATACACCGTTGCATAGATACTCACGCAATGCCCTTATCGTCTAAGTGTTTTTCTTGCGAATGTAAGGTGTGAAAAAGAATATTTTTATTATTGCAATTGTTTTTTTCTTTTCAGTGAACTCCGGGAATGAACTGCAAAGCTCATTGTCAGAAGCGCAAAAAGTGCGAGCGTAAGTGTCCCTAGGGTTCATTTGTTTTCTAGTCTATTTTAATAAATTTAATACTTTGCAATATATCGTTCGAATGTACCATTTGAAGCTTACCCGACTTAAAAATTAATATGCACCCATTCGAACAACAATACTCCGTCATGCCGTGGGGAAGATCCGAACGACATCTTATATGCATTTTTCTCAATAAAAAACAGGATTGTTAATTTATGTTTTCCTATGTTTGTCTGTTGTACTTTATTTGCCAGATGGCCCTTCCCTAGAGTTATTTATTCCACCTGTCTTTAATATGATTTCCCAAATCGTGATTTTTTTAATAAATAGGCGTTGCACAAAACACCGACAATGCTATGTTAAGTTTATGTATCATGATATTGTCACGAATGACAAAAGATGAGGTGAAGAATAACTGAAGAAACTGAACGTTTAATGGGGCGAACGTGTGCCCAAAACACAATAGAAGAAGGTTAGCGTCGCAGGCGTCGATGTCGGTGAAACAGCAGGATCGAGCGCCGGGGCGAAACTGACCCCGGATCGCCACGAGGAGACTCTTAAGTAGACTTGTGGGCTTATGGAACAATCGGCGTGGAAGGTTTGGCGCATAGAGCATTCGAATCTCGAATAAGCAATAGAGTTCTGTAATTTACCCGAACGCGAAATTACAGAAACAACAAAATGTGTATCCGCGGCCAGGCATTGAACCTCGGCTTTTCGCGTGGGAGGCAAGCACGATAGCCGTTAGGCTGCGGGAGCGCTTCCTACTTTGCCAGCTGCGGGCGCGACAATACAGGTAAAACATAGGATAGACTGTGAAGTACACTGATCGTAATTATACTTCATTTTTATTTTTTTATATTGTTTTCTTTTTGGGATATGGGTCGTATGTGTGCATGGGGTGTTTGTCAGTAGGGTAGGCGTTTCGGTAGATTACCTTTTATAGTAAACTAATAGAGGCCTCTAATGATTTAAGTACCGGCCTGAAACACATAAGCGATAAGATCCGACTAAGACATGGCCATGCACATGGCTTCGAACAGTGCTATATTTGTTACATAGAAACAGCGATAAACACAGGTCTCTTTAGCGACCAATATGCAGATCTACAAAACCCGTAAATGGAATCGAACTTTTCAGTGTCTTGCAGGGTCAAAAAGAATTAAACTCCTGACGGCATTTTTTTGTCGACTTGAGAAAGAGGCATTTGATTTGTACGAGGGAGTTTTAACTATTACTAGAGTTATTCAATACGAATATGGTCGCGGAACTTTGGCTCTGGTACAGGGTGAAACACTGCTGCTAGAAGCAGACCTGTCCCGGGGGGGGGGGGGGGTAGGGTGCCTACATGTATCTCTGCGTCAGCATTAAGACATCATTTGTTGCACTGAGTGGGCCAGCGCGTGACCTGCCGGCGCCCTCAGTCGGTGACTTGTGTGCGATAAAATGGCGTCTAAGTATTAGCCAAGGCTAGAAGCTCGAGCTGATTCAACCCTTTTTGAACACACTTTAAATTATATAAAAAACACGATTGGGCGGAAACATGGCTCAATGGAAAGTTTGATTAAACTCAGTGCAAAGGGCAGCGATGGACTTGGTCACTCTGATGAAACGTGGCACTTTCCACTAAACGGAAGCCGGCAAAAATGATACCTCTTGAAAGGGACATGATCTGCCATCCGGCATAGACTAGAATTATTTATCCCTTAGCCTACGAAAAAAAGGAGGGCATACCAAAGACAGCGGTATGAGAGCACAGGGGGCTTGAATGGCATGTGGGGGCGGACATCACTCATGCTTGTGTGAGGTGTGCAAAAACTAAGACGACTCGGCCATTGTCAGGTCCGACGTAACAACACGACCATCGCAGGAGAAGCCTTTCCTCTCCCATACAGAATAGCTCTGAATCGAGTCGCCGGTACAAAGTTCCACGCAACTGGGAGAGGAGTTTATGTACGCAACCAGGAGAGGAGTAAAGTATTTGTTTTCGAATAAATTATTTCCGAAATGCCGACGCAACTTAAAAGTGCAGCTTTCTGTACTTTAAAACACGTTTATTTCAGTTTGGTACAAAACAAAAAAACTTTTATTTTATAATAAATTGATATGTCGAGCCAGTTAATTGCGTTTTTAGAGTTAAATGTTCTAATAAATGCAACGGTGAACCTACTTGCAGCATGCCTATGCTATTTTGTTATGAAAAGGTGCTGTATCGCAAAATGAAATGCATAAAAAACGAAAAAAAAAGTTTGACACTCTTATTTTACAACATTTTGTTATTTCTGTATATTTTCTCTACAGCTGAATGACAAACGTAGGTGTTGTAGTGTATATTTTCAACAGAAAACGTGGCTAATTTAGTTATTGCTTTAAAACGATAGCTTTCGGGGGTGACGCAGTGTTTATTTGATGTACAATTATCTAACTCTTTGAGGGGTTAATATATAAACTTGAACTTTGGAGTGACAACCTCTTTAAATGTGTTAAATAGGTCCTACAAGTTTCATGCAAATCAAACAAACAGTTGAAATATTTGCCCTCTGGGGTAGTCTTCTACTGAGAAATCAATTTTGTCTTTTAGTTTGAATTGGGGTATTGCTGACTTCTTCTCTTACCTCTGTTGAAATCCCCAAGTCATGGCAATATATCTTTGAATGCGAAAGAGCCAAAAGTCAAAAGGAGTTATTGTTCACGCAGGCTTTGCCTGAATCTGAGACCAGCCTTTATTGTTGGCACTGCATTCACGGCCATCTTCGGAAACCTGATCCACGTTGCGACAGTGCCCACTCAAAATTCACTCATGAAGAATCTCAAGTGGTACGTTCTACGGCGAGCGACGTGGTTTATCAATGAAGGAAAACCGCCAATACAACAGCACTGTAATTGCAGCATTATTCTTGATGAATACGTTTACGACTTCTTCCTGGCGATGGCAGAGTATGGTAGGAATTCTGCCTGTGAATGCAAATGAACGTTGTGATGTAAACACCACGGATATTGGCACCAAATCTACAAATACATAATGCACTTGAAGTTTCTCACTATATATCTATTTATTTATTTATTTATTTATTTTGAATACCCTCAGGGCCCATGGAGCATTACAGAGGGGGTAGGTACACGGACTAAATACATCAACACTGGTACAATATGCAGTAAAAAACATTAAACAAGTGCAGGATTAGAAAAATATTCGGTTATGGCGGATTTAAATGATGACGAATCTTCAATGGAGGCAATGGAAGGGGGAAGCCGTTTCCACTCTGAGCTGGGTTTGGGGATGAAAGAATTAAAAAAAACATATTTGTGCTGCAGTTAGGAATGGCAACTTTGAACTGGTGATCCATGCGGGATGAGAAGTATGAAGGCTGAGAAATAAGTTCCTGTTTCAAAGATGGGTTATAAAAGAAAATATTATGAAAGAGAGACAGACGCGAAATTTTTCTTCGAATTAATAAATCAGGAAGGCCAAGATTAGATTTCATTGATGAAACGCTAGCAAGACGAAAATAGTTAGATAAAATAAAGCGCGCTGATCGATTCTGGACAGATTCAATTGCATCAATGAGAGTGCGTTGAGCCGGGTCCCATATACTTGACGCGTATTCTAACTTTGGGCGGATGAGTGTCTGATATAAAAGTAACTTGAGAGAGGAGGAGACTTGGGCAAAATTACGACGCAAGTAGCCGAGGGTGCGATTCGCCTTGTTAATGACGTAGTGGACGTGGGTATGCCATGAGAGGTTATTAGTTATGTGAACTCCTAAGTACTTGTATGATGTGACATGCTCTAATAAGGTACAATTAATTTTGTAGTCGCAGGTTTGAGGGGGATTAGACAGGCGTGAGATTGTAATGCTTTTGCATTTGCTTATGTTTAAGGACATCAGCCATTTCTTGCACCAGTTAGAAATGTTGTCAAGGTCAGATTGAAGGAGATAATGATCAAATTGGTTGATTATTTCGCGGTAAAGAACACAGTCGTCAGCAAACAATTTTATGGAAGAGTTAATGCAGTCGGGAAGATCATTAATATATATTAAAAACAACAAGGGACCCAAAACAGAAACTTGAGGGACGCCAAAATTTACGACAGAAAAAGATGAGTCACAGTTGTTCGCAGTTACAAATTAGGTGCGGTTTGTTAAAAAGCATTCAAGCCATTTTAGGATATTAGGGTCAATATTTAGGGTGCTGATTTTAAGAAGTAATAAATGATGGGGTACCTTATCAAAAGCTTTTGCGAAGTCGAGGAAAATGCAGTCAAATGATGATCCATGATCGAGGCCTGAGGTTATGTTATGGGCAAAACAGAGTAGTTGCGTTTCACACGAGTAATGTTTACGAAAACCGTGCTGAAATGGGCTGAAAAATGAGTTCGATTTGAGAAATGACACCATGTTTGAATATATTACATGCTCTAGGAGTTTACAAGGGATGCTCGTTAGTGAAATGGGTCTGTAATTAAGAGGAGACTGTGCGTTACCAGATTTATGCAGAGGAACCACATTCCCCACCTTCCAATCCTGCGGTACTAGAGAGCACTGAATAGACTGCCTAAATATTTGCGACAACAATATAGACGAATAAACCTCAGTGTTTCTTAAGAACTTCGAATTAATTCCATCAGCGCCACAAGAAGAGGAAAGTTTCAAATTCGGAATTAAAGGCATAATTCCCACAGAATCAATAACAATTGGGTCCATTGGAAAAAAAAAATGGCGAGAAGAAACTTTGGGCACAGTACTAGAAGAAGGGTCAGAAAATGAATTCGAAAATACATCGTTTAACACTGAGCAACAGTCTTCAGTACGGATGACCTGAAAATTCAAATCTACAAGAGATATTACGCTTTTTGTGTAGGTTTTATATTCTTCCAAAACTGAGCAGGGTTACAGGAAAGAATCGAGGGAGGGTATTGTTAAGGAAATTGTGCTTCGCCTCTTTGATAGCGGTGCGATAAGCGCGCAGAGTGTCTTGATATGCGCTCCAACGAATAGGATTGTCTGTGCATTTCGCTAGACGAAAGAGTCTTTTTTGTTTTTTGGTTTTTGTTTTTTGTTGAGCAACCTTTTTAAGGCGGTGGTAAAGCAAGGTGAACGTTGTTTATCGGAGATGATACGAAGTGGTATATATTTGTGAATTAACGACATAACTTTTTCTCTGAATAAATTCCAATTACATTCTTCCGTGCGTTCAAAAAAACTAGGCATATATTCATCAATGAATAGTTCAAGCTCGGTATTAATTTGTCAATAATCTCCTTTTTTGTATTCTCTAATTGTTTTGACCTTAGCCCCTTGACGAGAAATGTGCCCGGTTATAAAAAAGTGCATGAAGCAGTGGTCACTTAAGCCAGGGAAATATGAAAGTGAGTGAACAAGATCTGGTGCTGCAGTTAGAATGACGTCAAGTATGTTAGCTGATGTAGGACCAGATCTGGTAGGTTGATTCACAAGCTGTGTTAAACTAAAGTCTAAACACAAGTTTACAAAAGATAAGCCTTCGGCTGACGTTCCACTGACGGCGGGGCAGGACCCTAACCAATTTATTTTCGGAAAATTAAAATCGCCCAAAAGAAATAAAGGAGAAAAATAAACTTCAAGACCAGGCTACTTAGGACATCTATGTTGCTGAAAGAACTTTGACATGCATATATGTGTCCCTATTCCCGCTTCCACACCCTATTTTCCGTTGAACTTTCCGAGTTCAATGCTAAAACGAAAGTTTTTTTATAGCGTAGCAAAATAAATAAAGAAGATAATTAAGCCATTAGATTGTACTGGATTTTAGAAAGTATTTATTGGTGAAATTTACACTGATTTAGCAAATTTGTAAAAGTAGCATTTTGTGGGTCATTTTGCGAGTACCAGAAAACCCTGACACGAGCACGGCTGCCTCGTAATTTTGCGTCTTCTGCACGTTCTCAAGGTTCCCCCGTGATTGTCATTCACCCCCTCCCTCTCTGCCCTTGCCTTCCGATGCACTAAAGACGTATTTTGGAACACTTCCGTGTCATATTACCAAAGGCGAAAGGTCGCTCTGGAGGTGGAGCTTCTAGCACATTAACTTGTATCTGGCTAGAGTGGATTGTGTTTTGTTCTATAATTTTGGTTAGTTGTGTCGCCTCACCGCTTTTTATTTTTATAATACATAACTTGTGACAATAAGCCGGCGACCATGCCGTATTAGATATCCCTCTTTTGCACCGGTTTTCTTATGCATCGTTGAGCTCTTTGCACTGTTTGACCAGCTTTGAGGGCAAGTGCCCCCTCCGCTGGTGGAGCTGGATGGCCGTCTCGATTCCGGTCGTGCTTGTGCCATGTACCATTTGCTGGACCTACATTTACCTGACTCTCCTATTACCGCGGTAAGTCCACATTCCTTTAATACTTTTGTTCAATTGTCATTGTCGTATTGACATGTTTCGCTCTGCAAAATAAGATATTGTACTACAAATGTATGAAATCACAACATAAATTGGATATTAATTATCATGTATAGATAACAATACCTGAATATGTCCTTAAAAAGTTGCACCAAGGGCCTGTTCACATACAGAACAGAGAACTACGAAAATTTTATTCCGCGCTGGAAATAGAACATACCTTTCTGGTGCAGCGCTGGCTTCGTGGTATATCACTAGGGTTCTTCGTTTTCGGGCTTTATTTTTTTCAAAAATCGGGGGGTAAACATCGGGCGCTATTTTTCAGGCTGATAATCGGGGAGAAATTGCGTCTTTCTGAAGCTATTCGGAAATTGTTTTTTCTCGTGTCTTATTTATAAAGGGCAAGTACCTGAAATGTTTTATTTACACGAACAAAAGTGAACAAAGAATATCATATAGCAATGCTGCTCGATCTTATAGTATCTTTTCGCCTTCTGACTCATTCTGAAGCGAACATATGCCGAGGTAACGGAAATCAAAGAAGTTTGTTACCACAAAACGAGTGACGGAGGAAGCAGTTCTAAAATTTTCCATAAATTCACTTGTTTCAAGAGCGGTATTCGGGGAGAAGTTGGGTTTAACTCGATTGTGATAAACACTGTTCGGGATGCGAAAATCGGGTAATATCGGGGTTTACCCGACAACGAAGAACCCTATATATCAGTGATTCAACGCTTAACCAGAGCTAAGTTATGTTCAAGTCTGCGCTGCATAAGCGCCGTCTCTAGTGAAAATAAAGCGCTGCGCTGTAATTGTAAACTGGCACTAATACAAAAAAAAAACTATCTTCGTGATGATTGCTATGAAGAAAAATACACGTTATACACTTTTTTTGTCGGAACCCCCAAAGACCAGTGTCAAACTAAAATACCGGGCGTTTAGAAAAAGGAAAACAGTGTTTAGGGCCCGCGTAAGTAAGCTATGTATAGCAGAAACCTCAAACTTTGTGAGATTGTGACGCTAGCGGATGAGATGGAAAGGGAAATGTTCAGAATATGACGTTACTTAGATCAAAATATAATTGAAAAAGATCAAGTTTCGCTATCAGCTAACGTCCACATAAATCTAGTATCTTCAAGAGAAGATGTGACATTGTCGGCGCCAGTGGCACCTATTCCAGTGAGTCACTAGTCACTTGTCTGCTGACAAGCATTTTTCACTAATATAAATTCCACGCGCGTGTCCAAAAATCAGCTCTTGTTTTGACGATATTAGGCTCAGATAGACGTCGGCTCATTGCGAAAGTGCATATTTCGTCAGCTCATAGCGGAAGTTTATCGTGAGAAACGTGTTGATTCTTAATTATATTTTCATCCAGTTAACATCATGTTCGTAAACATTCGCGTTCTATCCCAACAGCTAGAGACACATTCTCACTTACTTTGGGTTTTCTGCAATGCAGTCTATTTACGACGCCGAAAAGCACGGTTCGCTTATGGTACTTAAAATTAAACGTTGTACGGAACCAACGCAACCTTCCACCTCTTAACATTAAGTTATTTCAGCATTTAGGGCAGTCACGAAAAAAAATGCAATGTCTAGGCGTGGTACGTGGCAAATTTGAAACCGAAAGGAATTAAAAAGACAATGTTTTACAAAGAAATACACAGTTAGACGGCGAAAACGTGGCAACATTTCTGCTAACGCCATATTTTACTCAGACACTTTTGTTCGCATTTACCGTACGTTTATGGGCACAGGAAGAAAGACTGAAGCCAGGGGATTCTTTTTGCACTTAAAAAGCCAAGAGAGCAGTTTTATTTTCATTATATTATAAAGCACCATCATTAACGAAAGCAAATTATCGCGCACCTTCATATAAGGCATGTACCCTTTAAGGAGAGAAAACGATTGTGTGATCTGCTTCCCAGGTCTAAGCTCGGAGAGCAATACCTTAATGTTTTGGAAGAAATTTGCACTTAACAAACCCCAAAGTTCTAGTGCTCTAAGGCACCTGATGTGAAACCACTGTCTCTATTATATAAAAACACAAATGCAGTGCAGAAGTTAAATAAGGAATAAAAAAGAAATATATATATATATATATATATATATACATATATATATATATATATATATATATATATATATATATATATATATATATATATATTTATATATATATATATATACAATTTCTTTTTTTTTTAATTTCGCAGGGAAGAAGCACTTGAAGAACAAACGCAGGATGACCTCTCGAGGTGTGCCCGAGCACGTCTAAGGAATGTGAAAATAAAGGGGTAAGCGGAAATTCTAAACCTTTGTTTTCTTGTGTTTTTTTTGTTTTTTTTTAATAATCTTCGACACAAAAGTGATCGTGTTTTTTGCGTTTGAAATTAATCACTGCAGAATAATCTTCGCTTGCTCTCGTTTTCGACTCCGTCCTAATGACTAAAGCTGTTGATAGACTTACAGTGAAATTACACGAAATTAATCGTATTTAATACTCACCGGAAATAGGAACACGGTGAATATAAACAATTTCATTTAGCCAAGATCCCATAGACTGGTAGTCGCGCGGCTGCTGTAGACAATGTAAACACTCTTGAAGAAAAACACAATAAACTCGTTTTCACCATCGAAGTGTAACCAAGCTAATTTCTAGAGCATTATATTTCTGAACTGAACTTTTGTCTCACTGACCTTGCTCCGCTTAACAGCCTACCTGGCCTGATAATGATGTCTTGCTAATGATGCCGACTTCTATTGCTTAGCAGGTTGGAGACATTGCGTCCTATGACTAAAATATTTCCAGGTGTGCATATTGTTCCACGCACACTTCATATAACCGGAAAGTGAAGCCCCATTGCATGGGTAAAGTAAAACAACAAAAAGCGTCATATCATCCACGGAACGAGAACATTGTAAATCGTTGCTAGCCAAGACGAATCTCAGTTGAGTCTTTCGGATATTGGGCTCACTATCCTCGAGGTGTCTATGAGGCGGATTAGTATTGAGTATATCGAAAGTAGATATACGCTTTGGCTGCTCCTAGATGTGTCCAATATTTATTTTTATATTAAGGTATTTATTTATTTCTACACGATTTGGCCGCGCCCCTTAGGTCGTTATAATTATAGGGTTCCGTGATTTCAGTAAGTACCTATAAACCCTTATAAATAACTCCCGAAGTGACTTCCTCCGAACCGGGGAAAACCGAAAAACACCGATTCGGAGCTGCCCATAAAAAACGAAATTACTTTGTTAAAAAGAAAAACGTATTATATGCATTTTTTTTTTCGTGAACCAAAACACATTTTGTATTAACTGTCCTTGAGCTTGCTTCTTTTCGGGAGCCCCGCGCCTTGACTTCTGTTCTCCGTACAGGGAGGACGTTTTCAAGCGATTGGATCACGGGTGTTAGTTCAATGGACCGGAAAAAGGAGGACACCGGAGAAAGGGCGTTGTTTGGTGCAACAAATTTATAGAAATGCAGTTGTTTTACGACAAAAAGCCCCAATTAATCCCTATTTTTTGCCTTGCACTGAAGATAGACACCGAAGTACTCGAATTAAAAAATAATAATACACCGTTCAAATACCCCCGAAGTTGAAGAATCGCAGTCCATGCTGAAGTTGGCAATCTGCTCGAGCACGGGGTCACAATGCCTCTTGCTGCGCACTTCCAAATGTTCTCAGAAAAATGCCTTTTGGCATAATGACATATGAAGGTCCCTGCGTTTAAATGGACCCTGAACCGAACTTTCGATTTCTCAAAATAGGGCGCAGAACCGTAGAACGGGACGCTACGAAACATCACTCATACATCGACATCTCAAACGGATGACCGTACTTTTGGAAAAGAAGGGCACAATCAGCGACGGCTATGACGTCACAATCCTCCTGGAACACTTGAGAATGAGGGGGAGCGGCGTCGCTTCTCTCCTCCTCCCTACGGTTCATCAGCTCGACGGGACGAAGCGAGGAGGAGAGGGAATGAGAATCCTAACGTGGTCTTGTCTCGTTGGCCTTGTCGGCCGTCTTCAATCATGCACTTTATCAAAAAAAAAGCGCGATCTGTTAGAAATATCTCTGTATGCGTGATACTTTTGTGTTTTGCAGCGTACCGCCTATCAGTCCAGTCTTTTTTTGTGAGCTCGAAATTTCGGTTCACTAACACTTTAACAGCTGTGAGCGCATCACCGTGCTTCTCTCTCTCCTTTTAGGCTTCAAAACTAGTCTCGTCATCTTTTGATTATACCTTGAATAAAAACAATTATATAGTACTTATATAATCTATGTCAACTTCGATGAGTTTATTTTCTAAATTGCTTGAAAAAATTTAAAATTTTAATAGCCTTTAGAAATACTGAAAAGTACACGCAAAACAGTTCACAAAGAGTATAGTAAATATGTACTTTAAGTTTTACATATCTACTGTTTGAACTTTTCGACGCGCAAAGCGCACTGTAAAAACATGAAGTAAACTACAAGTGTAAAAATGCATCCATCAGTTATCTAAAGCATGCTGCAGTATAGGAAAAATATAGTTAAACATACTTCTTTTTTGCATGATCGAGGGTAAAATATCGGTATATATACATATATTTATATACATATATATATATATATATATATATATATATATATATATATATATATATATATATATATATATATAACTGGGAAGAAAAAAACCCTCGGTGAAAACAGCAACAACGGACGATTTAATCTTCGACGTTTCGGCCGGAGTCCGGCCTTCGTCAGGCCGGACTCCGGCCGAAACGTCGAAGATTAAATCGTCCGTTGTTGCTGTTTTCACCGAGGGTTTTTTTCTTCCCAGTTATATACCCACGCCTTCGGCCTCCCGCCACCATGCCCGTTGTATATATATATATATATATATATATATATATATATATATATATTTATATATTAATGGAAGCGGTTGTGAACCTCGATTTTAACCTTACAAATTATATACCTGATTTCCGAGCGGTGAAGGCGCCAGGCCACCTGAAACATATCACTCCAGCTGAGCTCAGCTAAGAACGATCTAATTTCGATGCGTTCATATTACATATTTATTTTATACGCTCTTCGAAATAGCAGATTGATGAACAAGTATCGCATCCAGTAAACGCTACGAGGTGAGAGCAGAGTTGACGCATAGTGCAATCTTGTTGATAACCTTTGTGACATAGTTTTCTTGAAAACTTTTGTTTCTTTCGAAACCACTAATCGCAAAATAAAACTAAATTGCATAGAGTGATTGCGCTAAAACCAATTAAGCTGTATGAAACACCATTATGAAAGCTTGGTCCTAGTTTAACGACCAGGTACGGCTCCACGCTGCATTTGATTCATGCTAGAATAAAAAAAACAATTGCCCTAATACTAAAATCGTATAAACGAAATGGCTTATTTACTAGCGCATATAGGAAGCGATTGCCAAATGATAAATCCTTCGTTTTCTTCCTCTTTATGCTTCCGTTATATCAGTCCCTCTAGGGCCTCCTAGCGGAATTTTATTCTAGGAATAAGAGCTTATACATAATAAATTAATGAAAAGCTATTATTTTTATCTGTACACCCTTTTACTTCTGCGTGATTTTTTCTTCGGATATTTAAAACAATACTAATGAATCATCTAGCCGCCAATTTTTGGTACAATGCAGCTTCTAGTAAACAATTTTAGAGCGCACCTCCTAGGCGCCCATTTCGGGCTAAATAACAATAACAGCGACGGCAACGCCGACGGCGTCGCCGTCGCCGTCAGCGTCTGCGTCACCGTTGGCGTAACCGCGCGGTGTGTTATGGGAAATGTCCCATAATGTACCACGCGGCACCCTCGTGACGTCACGTGTGACGTCACGAGGGTCTTGCGCGGTGCATTATGGGACATTTCCCATGATGCAACGCGCGGGGTGGAGGAGGGAGGAGGACGAGGGGGAGGGGAGAAGGAGAGGGAGGAGGAGGGGAGGGGAGGAGGACGGGGGAGGGGGAGGAGGAGGGGAGGAGGGAGAAGGAGGGGGATGAGGGAGGAGGCAGGGAGGGGAGGGGAGGGAGGAGGAGGGAGGGGGACGGGAAAGAGTGGAGAAGGAGGGATGAGGAGGGGGGAGGGGGGAGGAGGAGAGGAGGGGAGGAGCTTGAAGGGTGAGTGGAGGAGGAGGTGAAGGAGGAGGAGAGGGGGAGGAGGAGGACGAGTAGGAGGTAGATGAGGGAGGAGGTGTAGCAGGGAGGATGAGGAGGTGAGGAGGAGGGGTATACCATTGCCTCAGTACCCTTCCCTCCTCCTCCTCCCGAAGAGCTGCGCTCTAATTCAGCGTTACATGGAATTGTTAATGTCTTTAATTGTTTTGATACTTGTTTTCAATATGCAAGACAAGGTTTTATACTTTTACACCGATGCACAAAATACTGTCAAAAGGAACTGTATGAGGATAGTTTTTATTGTAGCGTTAATTTGTCGTACAATTCTTGCAGTGAAATGTTGTTGCTTCATACCAACAGGCTGGAGGAATCATGCATCGCCTACTGGCTCGTTGGGCTGCCTTTCGCTTATGCGGCCTTGCTAGTGCCGAGCTTGGCGGAAAGGTAGGTTTATTTTTATCATCATCACGACATTAGTGTGTTTAATGCTTGCTAGATTATAAAATTTCTCAACATCACGCACACGTTCCACGCTGGACTGCACGATAATCAACATAAAAATTACCGAAGAAAGTAAAATGTAAACGACAGGATGCCACAGCTTATGCTTTGGATACCGCAATTGACCGTCCAGGATTGACAGAAATATCGTGACCTTTCTGATAGAATTATTTGAATGTAACTTATCCTCTCAGTGGTCGAGTCTCTAAACTTCACCTATTTGTATAAAACCAAAAAAAGGAAATAAAAAACACCTGCGATTATTGTAAAAAACAGATCAAAATATTCTTAGCATTAACAATTTTGTGTAACCTTGTCAAGGCTGGCGCAGCTTCCACGGTGCTGCAGCCCCGCACTGCTGCGAAATCACGTGGGTTCGCAAGTGCTGTTGGCGTGAAAGACAAAGGGGATGTAGAAGACTGAATGGGGCAAGTGCTTGCCCTGTCCATTTTTCTACTTGTCCTTCGTCTTTCACGCTAACGGTTCTTGAGATGTCTGACCAATTACACCATCTTATATTCACGTGGCTTCGACTAATTCTTACTCGCTCTCGTGCAAAGGTGACGTGTTGGGGAACTGAGGACGCTACGCCAGCCTTGACCATGAAGCATATAAGAGTATACGCCGAGTATAAATTCACCCCATTAGGTATTTAGGGACGAAATGATATAAATATAGCCCCACATGAATCAAGCAAATTTACGGGTCAGAACTTGGGGGAGGGGGGGTTTCAGAGATCCCTTACAAAATTGGCATATCTGGATTTATATAAAAAACAGATATGGTTATATAAAAAATTGGGCACATCTGACCATATAAAGCATATCAGTTTATATAACGCATATCTGGCCAGATATGCCCACTTTTTTATACATCCATATCTGGGTCTGCCAGATAGGGATATATCTGCCTCCCATATAAGGCCAGATATATCCCAATCGAATAAGGCAACGTTTTCATAGAAAGGGTAAAAACGCAGGCGAGCTGGCGAAGAACTTCCATCGTAAACCGGAGACACGGCAAAATAAAAAAAACGGACAAAACAACAACAAGTCTCTTGTTGAGACTTGTTGTTGTTTTGTCCGTTTTTTTTATTTTGCCGTGTCTCCGGTTTACAATGGAAGACCTTTACATATATTGTAGTTTTCTGCCAATATCTATCAAAAGTGACTTCTTATCTGTATAAGAAAAATACCAATTGGATATTGAGCATGTACCATCATTTATTCATTTTTACATGTGCTCCCTTACGTCACCCCTGATTTCGCTCAACTTGGTTCCCAGGGAAGGCAGGATTATCGACATTCGCGTAACGAATGTCGATGAAACGTTAGTGTCGACGAAACGTGTGTCCATGAAACGTGTATCCACGAAAAGGTGGCCGAGGAAGGTATTATCAAGAAACGCAGGGAGAATAAAAAATTCAGTATTGTACCTGCAGTTGTGACATGATTTCAGATGGCCAATGGCAGGTGACTGCTGGTATACGTTCGGGAAAAATATTCTCCCGGCTTCTAGAATATAGATACGACCTAATTCTAGAGGCAATCTGGAAGAGTATGTACCTGTAGGTAAACGATTAATTGTCGCGATGTAGGTTGCAGCGCACTTACGTTGACGATACCGGACTTGAAAGGTGTAACCGAGATATATGTCGACACGGGCACGACAGAACAACCACTCAAACACAAAAATGAGAAGGTGTCCGTGAAGATTAAACACGATTTAGCACAAGCTGTCATTTGTGGAACCGAACACTAAACGCATCAAAAACAATTCTTGGGCTTCTTTGAAGAAATCGCTTGTTGCCGATATACGGGTAGGGCTTTTCGAACGAGACACCATTTCTACAAAAGCAGAATCCAGAGCAGCCACGCAGGTTGCACCACATGTCAAACTAGGTCCGCAAGCAGGCATTCCGAGATTCCCAACGGTTAATGCGTCATCCGTCACACCACGCCACCACGCTTCTGCCATTTCCCGCGCACAGAGAGCGGAATCAAGCGATAAAACGTCTACGGCTGACGCACCTTCTACCACGCATTCAGCTTAGGGCAAGAGAGAAAAGGAGAGAAGGAAAGGCCGAACGGGAGTGCACACACAAAAGCAACAAGCAACAAGCAACAAGTGCAACCAACCTCTGCTGCGCTGTCATCGCGCGACGCAGCAGAGCTTGGATGCACTATCTCTCGACGGGGCGCGGTGCCGCCGGGGCCGAGATGCGCTCCGATAGCAAACCGAAACTTAAAAACCCGTCGAATCGTACGGTTTTCAGAAAGCCGTAAAGTGCTTCGCGTGCCTTCTATCGTTCTCCAATTTGTTGATTTAGTGTTTTTGATGATGCTGAGCAATTTTCTTGTTGAAATCTTGCCCTTAAACTCAATATTAAAAAAGTAAATTACGCAAAAATAATTAACAATCTAATTATCCCGGACTTTAATAATTTTCCTAAATAGGCCCCTGGCCCTGAACCAAAACGACACAAGTCTTTTTTTTTGTTGCGACGCGTAGTTTTCGCAATATCGAAATTTTCCACCTTTTGTGAAACACCCTGTATAAAATATATCAGGGCCATATATGACAATTTCGTGCGGGATTTGGCGTTGCAAGCGGATTCGTAGCCTCGTGTATATTGCTAAGCTAACATTTTGTATTAAAAAGAAAAACTAAGTATTTCACAAGAAAACGTTAGTGTATGAAGTTTTCTACAAACAGAAGTTTTGCCTTGGGGCACTTAGAAAGGGCGGTCACCCTCCTCCCCCTCCCCTCTTTGAATCCTCCCCATACACACATGTTCAAGAGGAAATGGTAAAATAAATAAAATTGGGTCCTTAGTAGTATTAGGCTGCACCTCTTTTAAAGTCTGTTGGTCTGCTCATCGAAAGAGGAACTCGGGAGGTGTGATATCGGAACAGTCTGCGTATAATAGGCTCGCGTCGGGCCTCATTTTTGTTCGATTCGCTATTATTCATTGCTGCGCAAATCAATTATCCCATTCCTAGTCTTGCAAAGAACATCGATGCCATTCTGGGAAGGATGAGCGTAACATAGGCACATAAACTAGTCAAGTTTCTGTGACTGCCAATTTCGCACACAAGTGGAGCTCGTACTCCCGATAAAAAGAGATTAGGTAGTTGTTCTTGGCCGGTTTGCAAAACCACATGACAGATGATGAGTATACGTCGAGCAAGTCGAGAAAAAACGCGCTACTTTGCGCATAAAAGACGGGATGTAAAACAACGCGAAAAGTCTCCGTGCTTGAGACGCGGAGCAAAAGGAGAGATGGAGAAAATACTTCACTAGGAGACTGCACTCTATACCGCTTATTAGCATTACACTGCGAGCTAATACGGCACCATCCCTCGTTTATTGGCATAGACAGACCGTATCCGAGAGACGCATGCGAATCACACTATTCCCGCTGTCGTTCTTTCGTGCTGTGCCGAGGGAGACGGTTGCCGCCGACACACCAAGATACCCGATTCGCCAAGACAGTAGAAACGGTTGTCTCCACTGTCTCGAAGGCTGTCCATGACGGTAGATGGTGGCAGGCACCTTTTCCGATTCAAAGGGGTAAAGCTCCGAGGCTGCACGAGTCGAACCTTTCTAACTACGCAAAAGCTGTAGGCCCCAGGCCATTGTAATTTCGCGGAGAAATATTAGTTTCCTAGTAGAGTACTTGGATGAAGTTATAACATAACTCCGCCCCAGCAGAGGGTATTCTCCTCTGTGGGTAGCAGATAAATTATTTTCCGAGAGTATTTCGTTCACGATGGCGCGCCGGGTAGTCGCTAATGTTGACAAATACAATGTACCTTTCGAGCTATTATATTTCCTTTTTTTGAAGGTTGAGCCTCCTTTCGCAAAGAACCCCGATTTTCGGAAATCTTGAAAAGACGCGAGACAGCTATTGCTACCACTGGCAGACGACGCCGGAGCTCGACGCGCTGCGTCTACACCCACTACATGAGAAGAAGACCTACTTGATCGCTCTAATGGGAGGACGATCGTAAACACCGAGAAATGTTGCTTTGTGTGTGCTCACATTGAATTCCAACCGACAGTCAGCAACGAAGCGCCATTGCCTTTCTAA
The DNA here is from genome assembly GCA_013358835.2 of Ixodes persulcatus. Classification (NCBI taxonomy): domain Eukaryota; kingdom Metazoa; phylum Arthropoda; class Arachnida; order Ixodida; family Ixodidae; genus Ixodes; species Ixodes persulcatus. The sequence goes on from JABSTQ010005222.1 coordinate 70,708, forward strand.
TAAAAAGGGTAGTTTTTTGTTATGTACATTTCAAATTTGAACTTCCGACAAGAGAGCGATCTGTCCTATGGTCATTCTCGATCAAAAATCCGGGTACGAGTTTCCGAGCACACTGGACTAAACACTGCTGCAGTGGCACTGCTGCAACGGCCGCCGCATATTACTGCTCTCTTTGGTCGCAAGGGAGCGCTGAAACGTTCTGCGGGTCTTTTAGTCGACCGCTTGCCATCCCGAGGACTGTGAACACATGCCCAGGCCAGAAAGTAAACAATGGGGACCGCCAGTAGCGGTATCTTTTTTTTTTCATCGTCACTCATGTAAAACATACATTACATTAGCTTGCTTGGTGTTGGCTCTATACGTACCCGGGCCTTTCGTCGCTGTATTCTTTGGTATTAGTGAGTTCCGAGCGTGCTTTGCAAGACAACCAAACTAAATTCGTGCGATAAATCTGCTATATAAAAAGTCTCGAGAGCAGACCAAGGACATGTCTATTTGCACTAAGCCCTTACGTTAATAATACTTATCTAAATAAATTTACGGCAACCACAACACAATGCTGAGTTCCAGGTTTACTAAGTCCATATTCAGAACTTTGATACAAAAATACAAGCACAATAAAAAGAACTCGGAAAACTTTGGTTTACTGAAGTGTGTTTGTGTTTAAAGTCAATGAGCTCTACTGTGAATACACATATGCATCGGTCCAAAAGAATACTAAAGGCTGCAGACTCCAGCTTGAATATTCAAACAAATATATACTGCGCATGGCGCCAATGGTGCCATGCCTGTATTGGCGAGTTTCGGTCGCTTTTGACAATGTAGAGTTCCCTCGAGCGTGTCATCCGCAACTCTTAAACGTTCATCTCTATTGAAATTTACAAACTCTGAATTCACTTTGAAGTATGGATAACACCGTACGACTCTTATTCCTTTTTTTTTGCGTCTTGCGCGTGGAAATAAAAAAATAATTCATGACATACACATAAAAAAGGAGACATTTCGAGCCGCAGTACTCGTATACTATTTTTATGCATCCATAGAACACATATTTTCGGCGTCCGATTTCAGAAACCTGGAAGCTTCTTTCTTCAGCATGTCCATCGTCATCATGAGCATGATGCCAAAATCAGAATGGCGGGATTGCTGTTCCAAAACAATGTTCTCATGGTACTCCATCAAGACAAGAATGCCTTGGAATGTCATCCTGATGTTCGGTGCAGTGGGCTCGTTCACCAAGCTGGCGACGGTGAGAACAATCATTCTGCGTGCGAATGAATGTCCCTGAAACATACAATTACAAACTACTAAATGTGCCATAGAGCACATCATCTTATTACGACGGGCTATTTCGACACGGAGGATGTTCGAGTAAGAAACAAGTGGGGGATAGACGGCATTGCTTTACAAAAATAAAAAGCGCGAAAGACAGGGCCAAGAGAGAGACTACACAGGACGAGCGCTTATTCGCAACTGACGTTTTAATTCGGAAGATTAGTAAAAGGAAGACACTAAAGACCCTAACTTTAAAAATTACAAATATTTATGAGAAAGGAGTGAAAGGATCTAAAAAAAAAACTAAATATTATAAAAGGTAAACAAGTGAATTAGTAAGAACAAAAGGAAATGGTTAAAGTAACAGTGGAAAGGTAACAGTTAAAAAAAATTAAAAAGAAAGATGCAGAGGAAGGTAAAGCAAATTTAAGAAAATTTAAGGAAAATATTTTATGTACTCTAATTATTTTGATGACGAGTCAGTGATGGGGCACTGATGCAGGCGTCTCCTTTGGTTGCAATGACTTCAGCCTCAAAAATCTCTCGAATTCGCTTATCAGGAGACCTCCTCAGAATCCTTGTGCTAGACAGTAGCGGCGCGCATCTACAGTCCCTCACGTGTAGAGCGAGATGCCCCGACGGAGAGGATTTTAGAGATAGCGCATGTTTTCTATGCCTTACGTTGATGCATCCTACCGATTGTCCCACATAAACCTTCCCACAGGTGAACGGGATCAAATACACTACTCCGCTGCAGCAGTTGACGTATTTGCTGCAGTGTCTAACGCCACATTTGTCAGGCTTTGTGCGCGGGTTGTTGACTTTGGGGCAGAGCTCTTGTAGCTTCTTGGTGGCTGAAAACACAACCGCCCCATTGTATTTGGAGGCAATTCTCTTAAATTTATGAGAGATGCAATGGGATATAAGGGACGACCGCCGGACGATTTCTTTTTTCTCTTTTTCTCTTGCTTGTTCTGTTTGGTTTTATCTGTCATTCAAGAACGTCAGACAGGATGGAGGTGGGGTAGCTTGACGCCTTGAGCATTGATACTTGCGCGTCAAAGCTCTCCCTTGCTGTATGAATGCGAGACGTTTACAGGGGGCACCGCTCAAACAACTAGATGCAATCGAGTGCACGTGCAAACAGCTGGGCGAGTGCAACGATGGCCAAAAATCAGCACCAATGACGGCCGACATTGGATCGGGTCGCACCTCCAGTATTGTCCAATATTACGCCGGTCTTTGCCAATGTGGGACCACCATTGTCTGGAACCATGGTTTAGCAATGGCCCAACATTCGCACCAACTATGGGGCCGACATTGGCTGGAACGATGGCTGAACAGTGGCCCAACATTGGCACCAATGACTGGGCCAACGTTGGATGGGGTAGCGCTTCCAATATTGTCCAATATTGAGGCCGGTGTTAGCCAATGTTAGGCCGACGTCGGACCAACATTGGTGTGCTGCCTGGGATGACTGGTTTGACAAGTTTTGAGAGTGAAGATTCATATTGAAGTATTCGTTTCTTAGATCTAGGTGAATACATCCAACAGACGCGGTCATTTTGAAAGGTGAGTCGCATATCGAGAAATTGGAGCTTGTTGTTAGTCGGAGTTTCGTGGGTGAAGTTCAGTCCTTGGGCCTGACCTAGAAATATGTTTTACGATGTTGATGTCGTTTGCGTCAGGTATTTTTTCAGAAGCACAAGATAGTCGTCAACGTATTTGAATATGCGTGCGACTGGATAGGAGGTTAAACCCTGGAATATGCCCCTGTCACACTTTGAAAGGAAAATGCCACAAAAGGGGAGATACGCATGACCCAATGCAGATTCCTTTTTTCTGTATGTAAGTTTCTCCTGAAAACGTAATAAACGTCGAACACAACTAAAAATTCAAAACCTCTAGGAAAGACGTGACCGGTATGCCACAGGTGTTCTGAAAACATAGGGCTCCGTTAGAGTCGATGTATTCACTGACGGTGTCAAACAAATCTCTGCCTCGGTGAGAATCGTTTGACACCGTCAGTCAATGCATCGAGTTTCCTGCTCGGTGAGACCAACAGTTCAATGGCATTGCATCTACAATTACTAAGCGCAGGGCTTGACTTATTCCATTCTGGCATCTTGTTTTGTGATTCGTTCTTTGGCATGCCTACTGGCTAATGTTGCAGTCTTATTGGTTATTGGGTGATAAAGGCTTGGGACTTTCCTCGCACTGTGTTTCTTAAGATGCCAGAATTATTCACCTTGTCACGTGCTTAAGCTGAGCTAGTTGGTTCATTGCTTATGATGTTCCTACTGAACAAAATTGACACCACATACAGAAAAACACTATTCACACTGCTATACTTTCAACTGTTTAATGCTCCTCTTTTTTCTATCCATTTTTGTGTAAATAATAGTGCCTTTCTCTTTTTTATCGCTTAAATCATATTTAAAGTTTTCATTTAGCCGCTTTTCAATTTCTGCTTTTCAGGATGAGGGCGTTGCGCATTCTTCTTTTTTATTTTATCCTTGCACGGACTCCGCAGCTCCCCGAGGAACGCTTCCTCCATGTGGTGGAGAGGAAGTGAAGAAACACTTACAGATTTGTTTTGCTTGGCAGGCGCGGCCAACAACACTAGGGCACTCTATGAGATCTTGGTATAAAGTGGCCAATTTTAGCGTTGTAACTGAGCTCTAATTTGCCTTCGCTTGAACAACTGCAGCACTATCAGCTAGTCAAGAAATTCTTCGACAAGCTGGGCAATCAGTTCTGGACTCATGGCTCGCAAAACGCAAACCAATACATTCTGATGTGCGTGGCAGCCGTCTTTTCTGAGATTATACACAGCGGCGCGCTGACAGAAGCAATGGCTCCGATCGTTATTAACATTGTAAGTAGCCATGAGCCTAACGAGGCTTACTCTTTTTATTATTTAGTTAATTTTAAAGTCTTTTAAATCTGCCCTGGGTATTAAAGTGACCTTATAGCAAGTTTCGGACAGGGTAGAATTTTACGCAGCTACTGACCTTATGCAACGTAAAAACAATTAAACCATTATTTTTATAGAAAATCAAAATGTTAAAGAGTTTTAGCCTTACCAATTAACAGTATGCACCCATACTGCCCATATTCTACAATATCATAAAACGCATATAAAAAAAAATATTAAAATTAAGTCCTTTTATTAGCAGTCTACAATCTTGCGTGATTCAAGACAGTTGCCTTGAACTCATACAGAGTTTATGCACATAAAACACAAAAAAGTATTTTGGTGCTGTGCACTCTATATTTTTAATAAAACAATATCTAGATAAATTAATATAATGACGGGTAGAAGATAACATCATTTATGTGCCATCTGACAGAAGTACGAAGGCAATCATGGCCACACACGCAATTGTCAGGTGCATACCTCATCCAGAAAACTACATATAATATGTCGTGCATGGTTCTCTCATGGAATATTGATTGTCTGTGTGCATATTAATGAGACTTCCTTTTTAAAAGAAAATCTAATTAAAATTACCAAAATAAGCACACTATGTTTTCTGCCTGGCGCATTTGGTAAGTGTCATGATGGGACTTGGTTCTCTTATTTTAGTAAGTACCAAGAGGCGCGCCCTCATCTGGGGCCGTTCACCACTCACTGTTCTTGATCGTGCTGGCGACATGATCATCGATCGCGCAGCCTGTATCTGATCTGTACCAATTCTCCGTTGCAAATATTGTATAAAAGGTTCACCGCTTAACACTATGCCAGTGGATGAAGGCTGCTTTCGAAGATCATTGCCGCCCCTCCGATGCCGTAAAAAAATCGCTGGTTCGTTCCTAAGCATGTTTGCCTCAAACCTCCTCTGCCGGTGCCTGTCGGGGCTTTAGCTAGGACTTTTCAAACATAGTATAAAACTGGGCGTCGTGGTTTTATCTGAGTGCACGAGCCTATGCAAGTCTCAACGGAAAGCAAACTGCTTCCAACTTCGATTCCACTCCATCGTTTACTGACTTCCGCCGTCGTCGTCTACCCGCGGCGAAGAGGCACCCGTAGACACAAGAGGTGTGCCGCTTGAGAGCGCTCTTGGTGAGTACCCATAAGCGCTCTGAGCCTTCAATTCAATTAAAACTCTGTCTAAAGAAGACAGGGGCTTATTGCCGGTTTTAATTTTAATTTTATATTTACAAACGTATTTTGACGTCTCTGACCTGTAACAAAATTTATCCATGGAACGTCTCTCACAGCGGGCTTTCAGCACCGCTTTGCTCACCGCAAGTCGAGGTGCTTCCGAGTAGTCTGATTAAACCATCATTCCCTGTTATTATCCAACATTGTCCGTGTCCGCTGGGTTGCACGATCCCCAAAGCGGCAGAAAACACAAAAAGAGCACAATATCAAATATTGTTCCAGATAAAGGGGCACCAAATTTGATTCTGAGATAGTCGATTTATGCCGAAAACTCAAAATACAGATTTAAGCATCCTACAATAACTCGAAAGTACACTCACGGGCGGCCAATTTTCCTATTAAAAATTATTAAAAAATTGTGAAACGCCTCTCGTCTCTGCGTCTTACAGCAGACACCAGGGGGCGCCTTCAGATGGTGTTTTCAAACAATAATTGCTCTATTACATCTCGAACACCCACAAATTTGATGCTCTTGTCAAATTGTAATGCACAACGTGCGTAGCAACAACGATAGCAGGAACGCTCGGAATCCACACGCAATTAGCCATTTTTTGTTTTTCTCAAATTGTATGAAGGTAATCTAGACGCAAAAATGCCCCCCTTCGCCCACCAAAAAATACGTGAAGAAAGAATGAGGATCCGTGTATTTCTATTGCTGTGGGTTTACTAGGTCGTCTTCCCATATAGAAGTAGTCATGTGTATTGGTTAAAGCGCGACAAACAATATGCAATCAAAAACCAGTTTTCTAAAAAAAATGCCGTTTAAGGCAAGGTTTATCGGAATTGCACTCTGAAGCTAAGCATATTATACATAGCATAGTTTTAACCTACTTTAGCGATATAGCCGATGAAAGGTTAAGAATGCAGTACCCAGCTAGCAAAAAGCTCCGGGCCAAAATTTGGCAAACGTCTGGTAGTTTTGTGCGATGAGAAGCACGAATAAGACAAAGTAGAGCCAAATCTGACCTTCTTTGGCAAGAGTCGGGATATTTTGGCTCTAATTCTCCAACGAAGTGCCAGAGTAATGCTTCACTTCCTGGTTGTTCGGCTGTCATCTGGTTTTTGTGTGCCAAAATCGCCAAACTAGTGCCAAATGTGGGCTTACTGCCTGGTAGTTTCGCTGTCATCTGGCATATTTGGGCCCAAATCACCAAACAAGTGCCAACGTTAGGCTTCACTTCCTGGAAGTACGGCTATCATCTATTAGCCATGGACCAAAGTCGCCAAACAAGTGCCAGAGTTAGGCTTACTGCCTCAAAGTTAGGCTTCCATCTGGCACCTTTGGGTCTAAATCACCATGCAAGCGCCGAAGTTAGGATTCACTTCCCGATGTTTCAGCTGTCATCTGGGCCAAAGCCTCCTAGGAAATGCCAAAGTTAGGCTTCACTGCCTGGCGGTATGGTTAGCAGCTGGCATCTTTGGACCTCAATTTTCTAGAAAGATGCAGAATTAAGTAATTAATGCAGGTCATGTTGGCGTTGGTTTATTTATGTTTAGAAATGAATGACCGATGAGGTAATGTATCTCAAAGCATTTAATAATAATAATAATAATAATAATAATAATAATAATAATAATAATAATAATAATAATAATAATATCTTTATTATCTTTGAAAAAATACATGTGTAAGCGTGCTGGCCCACGAACACAAAGTTGCTTGTATGTGGGACCAGGCAGCCAACAAAATACCGTGACACATCAAACACTGGATAAACAAAACAAACAAACAACAATAATGTAGGAATGTGGCCAATGAATACGCACAAAGTAATTATATAGTTATTGCGCGAGCGTGAGGCACCATTCTTTTACATTCCGTTTTGCCGCACAAAAGGATGATAAGTTCAGCAAAGACCCTGGCAAACTGTTGAATATCGAAGGGACATAGTGTCGTTTTAACTTTTTTTTATAATTTGTTTGTATGTTAGGCACCTTGAAACTATCTCTACGCCGCAAGTTTCTTTTTTTACCTCTTGTTTAAAAGGTCTACTATAATAATTACTTGTTATTATCACATATTTATGAAACTGATTAAATGAAAATATTTCTAACACGCGCATTTTTTCTTCAAGGTCTGGTTTGTCGCACACTGACCCGTAAGAAATATTGTTTACACTATATTTTTTTATTCTATCAATTCCCTGTTTTTTGTACTCGGAACAATTCCCATATATCGTAATTCCATACCGTACAACTGATTTTGGGGCAGATACTTCCCTTCCTTCATTTATGTCATTCACAAGAAGTAAGCTTCCTTCTTGTGAATGACATAAATGATGATTTTGGGGCAGATACTTCCCTTCCTCTTTCTGTTAAGGACACACAAAAATCGTGAGACGAGGCAGAAATCCAGATACAAAATATCGTCGGCCTAAATGGATATCCTTAGTGGTGCTTGAAGTTTCTGTGGTAACTGCGCCATTACAATATAGGATAGTGAGGTTCAACAGACTGCCTTGAAGTACTGAATGCTAATGTTTATGTTTCATACTGTATCCATCTCTTGTGTTTAATACAATTCCCCTACATCAAAGAATCTCTTTTAACCAGCGAATCATTCGTCTGTGCGCACCAAGTCTTCCAAGGACATGTGCATTTCTTACGGTGTTGAAGTCATCACGCATGTTTTATTTATTTATTTAGTTATTTACTTACAGAAACAACCTGCAGCGCCGAATCATTATAGCAGGGAGACACAAAATTAAAACAAAACATTGCAGCTGCATTGTAACCCTTGCGGCACTCATATTCCAGACCAATAGGTCAAAATTTCATTCTTCGTGCACCTCCGTGGGTGGAATGCTTGGTATCTCTTTAGGAAATTATGTAATGTTTTTAGCCACCACTGTAACGGTGGTATATTATCCCATAAACATTTCCTACGCAACTCATTCGGCTTACAGGCCAGAATGAATCAAAGCTCTATGGCGATTTTCCCGGTTTGAAAGTGAAAAGATTTTACCTAACTTTCATTCCTTTGGTATTTTCTTGTTTTTCACATTTCATTGTATACTACAAGAAGACCGGTGGTTGTACCAAGGCCGTGATTTGGTAGCGCATTATAGGTTACTTTATCGAGTCCAGGAGCTGTATTTGTTTGAATGTTGTGAAGCGCAAATCAATTTTATGTATGTTGAAATCGTGATCTGACTCTGCTTGCACTGAATCTATCCCATTTTCGAAGGCTCACATCGCTGTTTCTCGAGAAGAGCGGTATTGTCTAGAGGATACCGCGTCGCTGTATTGTCCTATCATACAGCCAATTTCATTTGCAATTACTACTTCCGATTTACTAAATACAATCAATTTGAGCGTAAACACCGCTCCAGGGATACTGTCACTGTCCCTTGTAGAATGCTCCCTAAAGCTTAGATGCAAGGGGGGTCGAGACAAGTAGACTCCTGCGCTTGTTGCGCCACCCTTCACTTCCGGCTCATCTGCATGCACCGACCGTGGCCTCCACAACGGGCCCCGTAAGTGTCATGTAACCGCCCCAAACAAACAGTGGCCGGAGGCGTTGCTATGCACGAATACAAAAGACCGGATTTCGCTTAGAAAGAACCATCCTTCAAAAATTTGACTTGAAATTTAAACGTCCAAAAATGATAGATATAGGAAGCCTAGATCTCACACTTACCACGACAGACATTTACCGAGGTTCGGCTGTTTCTAAAAGTTTTGCGACGCAAGTTCCAGTCCTCGAGACGCTTCGAGATGCCTGCTGTAGACAACGAACGCACACGAAATGACTGAGGTACGCTTTGTGCAGCAGTCCAGGCCGTTTGCATGACGATACGATTCTGACATTTTATTTATTGGGAACATGGAAGGTCTAAAAAACTCATTAGGTTTACGAAAACAAATTGTATTCGAATGCGATACGGGATACTGTGTGACAAAAATCATCACCCGTATAGAAATATGCTTAAACAACGAGAGAAGCGTCGGTTTAGTACATGACGTCAAATCAGCGGCATTACACCTTTTATTTCGCATGAGCAAATATTTAGAATCTACATATATCTGATCAAGGTACTAAGCTTTTTATTTCAGGCTCGCAATATGGGCATGTGTTTTGCACCTGATTGTACACATCACACTGAGAAATAATTCTGCCCGTTTTTTTCCATTTTTAGTAAAAACCCAAATAACGAAAGAACTGGATAAAACATTATGTAAGTTATATATTTTTGACAGAGAGTTTGTTTGATCACAGAAATATGCAATGAAGCAACTTCTCCATGCCGCCAGAACACCGAGATACGTGTGTTGGCTTGCGTGCTGACGTTGCAAACTTCACGTCTTCCTCACCCGTGATTCGGCTTTACAGTGTTTCACCCTTCTCAAATGTTTCGGAAGCCTACACGGGCAGGCATTCGGCGCTCGCGCAACTCGAGCGTTCATGAAGGCTATGCATGGGCGCTTTTCGCTTCCAAAATTTCACAGAAAGTTGACCCCAAGAATAGAAGCTACTTCGCTCAACACCAACTCATTTTAACGAGTCGCGTACTCCGTCAGAAACAACCTGAACCCGCGAAGCCATCTTGTTGTCTGCTAGCAAAGCAAGACCCGTTGTGAAACTTTACTAAGTGCTTTCATCATCGCTGTATGGCACTACGTTAGAAAAGTCTTCATGAAGACACAATGCTCGGAAAAAATTATTAACTTTATGATCAGAAAAATTCTAACCCCCGGTTGAGCCGCCGTGTATTTATCCGTAGCAATGGCCTTAGCAACAGTGCCATGATGTGGCATCATCACTTACGGGGTCAATTACTCGTACGCGCAAAACATGAGAAAATGCGCGGATACGTGACGGCGCAAGAAATTGTAAAATTCGTTCTAGCTGCGAAGGGGTGAGTTGGTTATCCCATGATTTTCTGGGCGTCCCTTAACTCGCTGCAAGAGAGTTTACGATCGATTTATGTCGGATAATGTAGCTTTACGGTTCCAGGGGGAGAGGGGGCGAAATATCACCTACGCGTGCACCGCTATAAACGCTTGCGTGTGCAGAGTTGCGGTTCTTTGCTGACGCAAAACTGTCGCGAACTAAATAATATGGAATTTTAATAGATTGTTCCGATACCCTAGAGAACAATGTGATGCATGCGCAAAGGAGTCGCCGTAGTATCGGGTATTGCTATCAGAGTCATAGTAGAAATCTACTACAACTTTCTAATAAAAAGTTACTGTACCAAAATATTTATAAAATCAATATTTTCTAGGGCACACTGCTAGCGAGAAAGGCTCTTGGTAATTTGTCAACAGTTTCGTGGCCCCGCCGACAGTTCTCCGCTAGTACACGACCCGGAAGTGCAGAGTGGTACAACGATCGCTGAAGACTTTATATCTCGTTTGCAAAGCGCCTTCATACGTCACCAATCAATCGACAAGGGCACTGATTGTACCGCGGGCCCCGAGCCCTTTATATTGGGAGAGTTTGGAATTCTTGGGAACGTGCCAACAGTCTAGCAAACGCAGCTGAAAGTCGGGCAACTCAAAAATTGCATCTGGGATGGTGACAAGGCTGCCTTTTTGAGTACTGTGTGTGACATAAGGATTGGGAATTCGACAAAGGAGCGTGGGCAGGTTAGCACTGGGAGTGCAAGGGAGCACAGCAAATGAGGGACGGATGGGGGACATGAGCTGGTCGTCCTTTGAGAGCTGAAGGGCAATTAGTAAATAATTTTTAAGAAAAGGTAACTGAAATTGATGATACCCGATGGGCACGAAATATATTCAAGTATCCCTACGTGAAAAGTTTTGAGCACAAAGAGACAAACTGAACCCGCAAGCTAACAAATAATTACCTTCACACTAGTGATGAGCCTGAGCCACTGATCTCTATGTCTATTTGCTGGATCGCGTTTGACCAGCTCCGCCTATGGACGGAAATGTAGCCACGGTCGGCCATCCTTTTGGTAGAGTTATATTATTTCTAGCCATCATAGTAATATGGCGGACAGCGCTGTGCCGGCAGGCTGCCATAAACATTCCCGTTCGTCCAGTACATTGTATCGTGGGTCATATTTCGTGCTTGACTGAAGTTGTTCGACGAAGCGGATTCTTGAAACGCGGCGTGCACGGTAGCCCCATCTTTGAGGACCCGGCGAAACGTCTACGAAAGCGCAGCACCGGGGGAAAGCAGCGCAGCTCGCATCGTAAGCAGACTCCATACCGGCGTCTACTTCCGATGCTTCGGTAGTGACCGCTTACGAAGAGAAGAGAAGAAAGAGGCGCGGTCACAAGGTCTCGGCAACCAGGATCGCGAGCAGCGGAGACGAGACATTTAGAACGACGTAAGCCAAACTGTAAATATTGTAAATAAAATACGTGATGTAGAGGAACGCACCCCTACAAATGGTGACCCGGTAACAAGAGACAACTGCCCTGACCCAGCAGCACAGCTCCAGAACCTTGGTTTTCGGAGAGCTCAAATTTCTACTTGCATCATGAGTCAAGGTGATAACACCGGCTCTGCTCAGACCCCGTCAATCTTGGGGACGACGACAACGACCATTAAGTTTTCCGAGTTTTGGTCGGCCGACTCCGAACTATGGTTTCTAACGACAGAATCGATTTTCCGAAAGCATAGAATTACGTCGTCGACGAAGAAGTTTGATTACGTGGTTTCGGCTCATCCGCAAGCAACAGCAGGCATGGTACGGGACATACTGCGCTCACCACCAGACGACCAACCTTACGAGAAACTGCGAGAGGAGCTGATACGACGCACAACGAAATCCGAACCGCGCCGAGTGCAACAGCTTTTGACTTCCGAGGAGTTGGGCGATCGAAAGCCTAGCGAATTTCGTCGACGAATAGAACACCTCCTGGGAGACAAGGCGATCACAATTGACACAGCAATTTTGAGGGAGCTGTTCCTTCAACGCCTTCCAGCTCAAGTTCTCATAATCTTGAACGCAACAACGACATACTCGATTGCCACTTTGGCTCGTATGGCGGACCAGATTATGGATGTAGGTGGTTCTAGCATTTCTGCACTGGAACAAAGCACATCAGCACCGCCACCTACGCCATCTGAGGTGGAAGCTCAACTCACTCAAATTATGGACTTCGACAAGCGCACGGAGGTCAGGGTGGACCAGCTGAGTCAAGAGCTCCACAGGCTACGCGTACGACCGTCGCCTTCTCCGACCGCGAAAGAGAATATCCACCGCCACCAGAACTACGCACGCCACGAGTCCACCGACTCAGAGTCAGAGGTATGCTGGTACCACCGACGCTATGGACAACACGCAAGGCAATGTCGCCCGCCGTGTACTTGCTCGGGAAACGGCATGGGAACGCGCTGAAGGCCGCCAGCGTCGAGAGCCCCACCTCAGGTCTAATATTCTACGTCCCCGAACGCCGAAGGAAGGTTGGTTTCCTTATAGACACTGGTGCAGAGGTAAGCGTTGCGCCCCCTACAATGGAGGAACGTCGGCAACGCCAAGAATCTCCGCCACTCCAAGCAGTAAACGGGTCTTCACTCAAGGCGTACGGAGAAAAGTCGCTGACACTGGACATCGGGCTCCGCAGGACGTTCCGCTGGCTTTTCATCATCGCCGACTTACAACAAGCCAGAATTGGAGCAGACTTCTTGCGAAGGTTCGCCCTTACAGTTTACATGAGAAGGAACATGCCCTTCGACACCGACACGCAGCTTAGCGTTCAAGTTCTCTCATCAAAGGTGACGCCTCTTAGTCCGTCTCTCCCCCGAGCGGAAGTGGACTCTCCATGGAAGAACGTTGTCAACGAGTTTCCTCAAGTTTTCCGCCCACCGGTCCCTAATGAAAGCGTGAAGCACAACGTCACCCATCACAATGACACCAAGGGCCCCCCGGTTTTCGCAAGACCACGACGTTTGACAACCGACCATTTTTGGATTGCCAAGGATGAGTTTGACCACATGCTCGAACTTGGTTATATACGGCCTTCTTTGAGTCTTCCCCACTCCACATGGTACCAAAAAAACACGGAGAATGGCGACCCTGTGGGGAGTATCGAGCACTAAATAAGGCTACAGTGCTAGATCGCTACCCGATCTCACATATTCAAGACCTCGGCGGCATGGTAGAAGGGGCCACTATTTTCTGCAAAGTGGATTTGGTTAAAGCCTACCACCAAATCCCCATCGAACCTGCAGACATTGCCAAGACTGCAATCGTCACACCGTTTGGTTTGTTCGAGCTCTTGAGAATTCCGTTTGGACTTCGAAACGCCGCGCAAACCTTCTAACGTTTTGTTGAACAAGTTCTTTGCGGCTTGGCATTCACATTCACTTACATCGATGACATCTAGGTGTTTAGTCGCACACCTGAAGAACACGCCAACCATCTTCGACAGCTCTTTCCTCGGTTGCAAGAATACGGGCTCGTCGTCAATGCGACAAATTTGTGAGTTTGGTGTCAAGAAAATACGTTTTCATGGACACCACGTAGATAGCCGCGGGATCCGTACACTGCCTGAGAAGGTCGATATCATCAAAAACGTTCCATTACAGTCGACGACAACGAAGCTCCGTGAGTTCTTGGGGCTTTGTAATTTTTATTTTCGAGTCATCCCACATTTCACTCATATAAGTCAACCACTTTTCGCAATGCTGCAAGGAGACAAGACGAAAACGTCACTACTGCAGCTGAATGAGGCTGCCCATAATGCCTTCGAGGCAGTTAAAAATACCATTGCCAACGCCACGCTCCTAATACACCCGAAGCGCCACGCACCCATCTCCATTATGGTTGACGCCTCTGATGGTGCTGTGGGAGCTGTTCTACAACAGCAGGAAGAAGATAACTGGCATCCACTGGCATTCTTCTCAAGAAAACTTTCACCAACAGAAGTTCACTACAACACCTTTGGGAGGGAGCTGCTGGCTCTATACCGCGCAATCAAGCACTTCCGGCATTTTTTTAAAGGCCAAACGTTTTTTGTCCTGACCGACCATAAACCACTGACATTCGCACTAACATCCAACAGCACAGCACACACTCAGCGAGAGGTGCGGCAGATGGCTTTCATCTTAGAATTCACGAGCGACATCCGCTTCGTCAAGGGCACAGAAAATATTGCGGCTGATGCGCTGTCCAGGATCGGTATAAATCGATGCTCCTTCGAACCTCATCTGGTTTATTATGGGGAGCTTGCAGCAGCCCAACGCACTGATGCCGGACTCCAAAAACTCCGAACAACTTCACCAACACTTGCCTTCGAGGATGTGCGGATGCATGGATCTGACGACACGGTAGCATGCGACATGTCGACAGGACGACCTCGACCATTCATTCCCTCCCATTTACGCCGGAAAATCTTTGATTCCCTCCATGGCCTAGCAAACCCAGGAATAAGAGCCACGCAACGTCTTATTGTGCCAAGATTCATCTGGCCGCGAATCAACGCTGATGTGCGGGCATGGACCAAGACATTAGTATAATATTCAAGTCATTTACATCGTCTCCCTTGCTATTTTTTATGCTTCGAAATGCTAACATTACCTCATTTTCATCAGTTGGGCTTAAAAAAAAAAAAGAATGCGCGTGTTCCTTAATATGACCGCATGGGTCTTCACTATTTGTTATAGTAGGAGTGCTAGTGTCTAAGTTTACCAAGTAATCATTGAAAGTATTTGCGAGTAACGTGCCAGATAGCTTTTGCCCACAGTGAACGATTTCTGTTAACGCGTCTTTGTGATCATGAGGCTTTAATACCCGGTTAATATTTTTCCCAAGTTTATCTGGTTCATTTTTTCTAATGTTACCAAATAGATTGCAATAATATTCTTGCTTGGCTTTTTTCATCAACGTATTCAGTTTGTTTCTATATTTTTTTAAAATTCACTAAATCCTGATTGTCTTTAGAATTTATAAATTTATGATATAAGCTATTTTTTACACGAACTTTTTTTAATAAGTCATGGGAAACCCATGGTTTCTTGGCTCTCTTGCTAGGCTTTATGTACTTATAAGGAAAGCATTTGTTATAAATGTCTTCGAACGTTTCCAAAAATGCTTCATATGCTGCATCAGGTGAATTATTGGCATAAACAGAGTCCCAATTAGCGGTACCAATAGAGTCCCTAAATGACTGTAATCTTTGCGACGTAATGTTACGAATTCTAAATCCTTCTGATTTGTGTTTGCGAGCAGCAAAGTGCGTGTTAACAAGAAGAAAGATGGGTAAATGATCACTAATGCTGCAGCTAATTAAACCTGATGCATAAATATCTTCCTTGTTGCAGTTTGTAATGAAATAATCAAGTAAGGTTCACGAGCGACATCCGCTTCTACCATTCATTCCCTCCCATTTACGCCGGAAAATCTTTGATTCCCTCCATGGCCTAGCAAACCCAGGAATAAGAGCCACGCAACGTCTTATTGTGCCAAGATTCATCTGGCCGCGAATCAACGCTGATGTGCGGGCATGGACCAAGACATGTGTGCAATGTCAGCGTGCAAAGATACACCGGCATACCATCACACCATTAGGCGCGTTCAACACACCAGATGCCCGCTTCGCCCAAATTCATGTTGACATTGTAGACCGCTTCACCCATCGCATGAATACCACTACATCTTGACAGCCATAGATCGTTTTACGCGGTGGCTCGAGGTCGCTCTGATGAGAGACATCACAACACAAACAGTGCCGCTAACACTAATTGAAGTGTGGGTAAGTCGATTTGGCGTGCCCCAAACCATCACCACCGACCAAGGACGACAGTTCGAATCATCACTGTTTCGAAGCCTTTCCCATTTTCTCGGAATCAAGCACATCCACACCACAGCTTATCATCCGATATCTAATGGCATGGTAGACCGATTCCATCGTCAGCTCAAGGCAGCAATTAAGGCTCAGCCAAACAGTATTGCGTGGACGGAAGCCCTACCATAACTGTTGCACGCCCGAGTTGGTGTAAGGTACGTCACTCCGTCTGCCAGGAGAATTCTTCAACCCATCAAGTGACACCGAAATTGAGAGTGCCGAAAACTATCTGAAACGACTCCGTATCCTCATGCAGGACTTCCGACCTACCTACGCAAGGGTACCGTCGACACTTTAAATGTCCATTCCGGCTGATATTCAGCTCTGTACACACGTTTCTCTTAGAAATGACGGAGTTAAGAAACTTCTACACTCTTAAAAAAAAGGTACTGTAGTACCCTCTTTAAGGGTGTAACCGACTTGCACACAGGGAAACCCCTTTTGGAGTTAAAGTTACCCCTGCAACGAGGGTGCAAACTTGAACCCTAGGTTAGGGTGCAACATTGCCCCCTTCTGGAGGTAACCTTAGTTCCTTTTGGTGTTAAAGGTGCATCCTTTCAGGGTCAGCCTTTACCTCCTTTGGGGGAATTTCAACCCTTTTGAAAGGTAAGACGACGTAATTGAGGGCGCTGTTTTTACCTCCTTTTGGAGGGAACTATGATCCACTTTGGGGTTAAATGCACACAATGAGGAAAACAGCTAAAAAAACGCGGACTATAAAGATAAACACGACAAAAAAGTGCTGACCTGTCGTGTTTGTTCTTCGTAGTCCGCGCTTTACGAGCTGTTTTCCCCATCATGTATAACAGCAACCAACTGGCCCAGTTCACCACCTTATTACAGGTTAAATGTACACATGATGGAATCACTTTTACCCTTTAAAGAAAGGTACTATGGCCCTTTGTGGGTGTGATAGTACGTGCTTCAAGGGTGGGCCTTATATTAGATGAAGACGGCCTAGTTCTGAAAGTAAATGACAGAGGTTTATTGTGGCTGTCACAAACCAAATGGCATAAATATCAATGGCATGACTAGACATCTTAAAAAAGTTCTAAGATGAAACCACTAAGCGTAATAAAGGCATCTGGAACAACACTTTCGGGGCTCTAGTGGTAGCAAAAGATGAACTAGAGGCAGAATGCAACCAGGACTGTCTCAGCAGGCGACGCGGCTTCGAGGTCTCCCTCCACTGCCACATAGCTGGGCGCCTCAGGATTAATTAGGCTTGAGCTGACAGCCACCGGGTAGATTGCACTGCCTGCCTGGAACCAAAAAAATGTGGAAATCATGTGATATGAAGTTGAAACATATCGTCCCCAATTTAAAGAAACTGTGAAGAAATATTAGATTTTTCTAAGACGCACTTGGAGCATTTGATGGGCCACTGATTCCAGCATTATAAAGCATCAACCATACTTACCAGACGTGACCAGTTTAACTGTTGATTAACTACCACTGACTAAAATTATCACATGGCGGGTGGTAATCGTAGATTAGTAAGCACTTTGTATTCACCGGTCATGTTTAAGTTTGTCACCCCGATTTACTTAGGTGACTAACCAATCTTAGTCGAAGTGGTACAACTAGTGCAGCAGGTTAGTATATCCAAGTGCTAATTGTTGGGCGAGTTGGTATTGTACGTGAAAAATTATGATTGCGCTTTAATACAAGGACAGAGGAAGAACATACACTACAGAGCGCTACACCACATTAGCTACTCAGCACCACAGCAGACCCCTATGACCGCCAACCCTAACTGCCGAACTTCGGCAAATATGCAAATATATTTTGCCGAAGTGCTCTGCCAAATTAAAATTGAATGTGTGTTTTATTTAGACATGAGAAGAACAGTACACAAGGACGAAAATACAGAAAAAGAAAACACCGAAAAAGACACAATCAAGCGCCTTGTGTGTCTTACTCTAATTTATTTACTCGAAGTACGAGGGGCGTTCATAAAGTTCGTATTATCGGCACACAAAATCAAAAAAAACGAAACAAAGCAGGCATCAGCATGAGCGCGCGTCCCTCTAGTTTCCGCACAGTATAAATATCGCATGCTATAGTAGCTTGGAAAGCCGCTAGGGAGGCGAAAGAAAAATGGCACCGCCCGTCGGTGCCAAGCACATGCAGTGATCCGTTTTCTCCATTTGAAAGGAATCAATGCCAAGGAGATTCATTCCGAGCTGGTGACGGTGTTCGGGGACAACGCCCCAGTTTACGACACTTTGGTTAAATGGCGCAGACACTTCCAGTATGGCCAAATAAAAGAAAAGCATTTCAAGGACGGCGACCAAGTGATTGCTGCAGTGGAGAGATTCCTGAACACTCAAAACGAGGAGTTCTATAACAATGGCCTCCGGCATATGGTGCATCGCTGAAAAGGTGGGTAACTTTTGGTGGCGAACAAGTAGAGAAAGTCTCAACTCCTACTCGAGTTTGATTGCTGAATCTCTATCCCTTCGTGACAATAACACGAACTTTATGAACGCCCCTCGTATACCCTCAATTTTCTCTGGAAAATGAACGAACACCACACACACAAAGAAAAGATTAAAATCAAGAACCTTCTTCCAAGTGCCCAATTGCGAACAAGAACATCAAAATAATATATCTGACTAAGCTTAACTGCAGTTGCGTCCAAGGTCGCAGGCATCCAGTACCCTCGACGAAATTACCCTGCAACGTTGCCGCAGGAAGAAAGAAATATATTCAATAAACTTCAAATAATGCAAACTTGAGCCATATATAACTCGCCTACTGAATGATTGGACTTTTAAAAAAACCTGATCGCACGCAAAAAAAAAAAAAAGCCAAGGCAACACTATAATCTAGTCTCTCTGCCGGCAAAAACTTAATAACCTTATTCTGTAATATACTAGTCTTAATGTTTCCGAAGCGCACGAATAATTTCTAACTGCCCAATGTCAAACTTCGGCAAATATGTCAATGGGTGGTTTCATCTCAAATCGGGCAGGCTAAAAGGGTCTAATTTTTAATTTTCACGAAAAAAATATATGTTTTGGGGGCATTTCTCAAATGAAGGAGGGCGCAAACCGCATGTTCCCCAGATTTTTTGTTCTTGAGTTACGATGCGTAGAAGCCGCAGAGGCAGAAACTAGCGTTTTTGCCTGCCGTCGCAGGTCGCGTGTTTGACACCCTCTGCTGGCGCAAGTGTTTTTTCTACACCCTTTTAACTTTTTTACCTCAATTAATAGGTACTATAAAGATACCTTGACGTATTCAAATACTTTTAGAAATTTAATTGTTTTCTAGAAAAAATGTCAAACTCGTCACTCCGGTCGCTTTTTGGTCAAATTTGACAGGTCATTACTCTGTCTCTACTTGAGGTAAATTTTTTTTCTTTGGCTCTACAGAAAGCCCAAAGCAAGCCCATTACAGATATATTAATATCATTATGATCTGTTGAGTAGCCGCTTCGCTACCTTCACGTACATTTTGTAAAAAATAACAAATGTTTAAAGTTTGAGGTCGATTTTCTCAAAAACCCCATTTTTGTAAATTTTTATTTTTTAAATTCTTTTAGATATATTAGTCGACTACAAGAAAACACTATCTAGAAATGTAATATTTTGGTTGTATGTCTTCTATTTGAGCCGCAATCACGTGAAATGTGTGAACATTTGTTATTTTTCACAACATTTACGTGAAGGTAGCGGAGCGGCTACTCAGCAGATCATAATGATATTACTATATCTATACTAGGCATACTTAGGGCTTTCTATAGAGCTAAAGAAATAAAATGTACCTTAAGTACAGACAAAGTAATGACCTGTCAAAGTTGACCAAAAATCGACCTGAGTGACGAGTTTGACATTTTTTTTAGAAAACATTCAAATTATTAGAAATATATTAATACGTCAAGGTATCTTTATAGTACCTATTAATTGAGGTAAAAAAGTTAAAAGGGTGTAGAAAAAACACTTGCGCCAGCAGAGGGTGTCAAACACGCGACCTGCGACGGCAGGCAAAAACGCTAGTTTCTGCCTCTGCGGCTTCTACGCATCGTAACTCGAGAACAAAAAATCTGGGGAACATGCGGTTTGCGCCCTCCTTCATTTGAGAAATGCCCCCAAAACATATATTTTTTTCGTGAAAATTAAAAATTAGACCCTTTTAGCCTGCCCGATTTGAGATGAAACTACCCAAATATTTTTGTCGAAGTAATTATTTGCCAGATTAACATTGAATGTATGTTTTATTTAGACATGAGAAGAACAGCACACAAGGACGAAAACAGAAAAAAAGAACACCGAAAAAGACACACTCAAGCGCCTTGTGTGTTTTACTCTAATTCATTTACTCGAAGTACACCCTCAATTTTATCTCGGAAATGAACAAGCAGCACACACACAAAATCAACTTAAAAATCAAGAGCCCCGTTTCGAGTGCACAAATGGGAACAACCCTATTGAAAATGCTCATTTGTATGAGAAATTTCTGTGTCCAATAAACACATATGAATCATTCAAGATATATAAGAACATATAAGAACCATATGAATAAGCGTATAAGATATATATAAGAACTATATAAGATATATAAGAACATACAAGCACCATATAAGAAACTTGGGAGAAGTTTCTTATAAGTGTCTTATATGGTTCTTATTTATCTTATATAATTCTTATATAGTTTTCATATGGTTCTTATATTGTTTTTGTATGTTCTTATATATCTTGTATGATTCATATGTGTTTACTGGACACAAGAAATTTCTCATACAAATGACTTTTTTTCACTAGGGAAGAAAATCAAAATAAAACATCAGACTACGCTTACCTGCAGTAAAGTGTTAAGAACTGTCACGAGATGAGTCCAAGTTTGCAGGCATCCAGTACCCTCGACGAAATCACCCTACAACGTTGCCGCAGGACGAAAGAAATATATTCAATCAACTTCAAATAATGCAAACTTGAGTTATATCTAACTCGCCTACTGAATGATCAGAATTTTAGAAATGCCTGATCACACGCAAAGAAAATGCCAAGACAATATAATTGCTTGCCTCGCTGTCGGTAACAACTTCAGGACCTTATTCCGTGATATTCTACTATTGATGTTTGCGAAGCGCACGAAATATTAGCTTAGACATTTATATTCGGTATTTCACGGTAACGTAACCTTTTATCAAACTATTTATGAAACCTCGGTAAATTAAAAAAAATACGTTGATATTAAAAATCAGTGTTTAACAGTGACGTTTACAAATACCAACGACGTTGAGAATTAATCGCGCCGGCTGGCCGGTGACGCCAATGAATGCCTGATCGACTACTGCTCTGTGAAAAAAAAAGACAACAACCCCCTTATGAGATTTTCAAATATTTGATCAGATCCTCAATTTAACGTCCGACGCGACACACCAACAGTCCCAAGAAGAGAAAACCTCCTACCCCCTCACGCCTTAAACGTAGGCAACCCCCGATTCAAAAGGCGTCTTGTCGCCCGGCTCCAGGCTCGCCGGGCCACCACTCTCCTCCTTCCTCCACGCGCACACACATGCACCAAATACACCGGGAAAAGCTCCTGGCTGGCTACGCCACTGGTTAGCGTATATCAACCTTCTAAATATGCGCTAGTGCAAGCGACAGTCATTCCTGTTCTTGCTCTTTATGAACTTCGATGGTCTAAACCGTGTCTGCGTTCGCGCCACACACTAATTTATCGAACGCTCGACGCATTCAGACGTGCCAACGTGTCCGCCAACCCTTTGTCTAAAGGATCACGGGAGTCGCCTTCCCGGGGCGGTCATAACCGACGCCAACTGCCGCCCGCGCAGAACATTTCCTTACCTGCATACGGTGCACACGACTTGGATCTTTGACTGAAGTCAATGCAGCGCTCTCGGTGACTTTGTAAGAAGAGACTGGGCGGAACAGAACAATAAAGAACGTTCCTGCGCTGGGACGCCTCCGTCGAACGTTCGAAAAGAAAGACCGTCGAGACCGTTATGACCGGGAGCGTCGGCGGGGAAGGCGCTCGGCACCGGGCACGCGCTCTCCAACGCATGCGCGAAGAATGACGTGTCATACGAGGAGACAAATTAGCGAACTCGTTGGCGCCTTTCCACAGCCAATCGCAGCGCCCAGACTTTGGCACCGCCCAAACAGGTGCACCCTCTGGGAGGTAATACTTACCTCGTTCGCGCTCCTTCGAGGCGAACTTCACCTTGTAGCACCGCATTCTTAGTGTCTGCTGCGCCTGAGGAGGTAGCAAGCGGAGCGCTTCCCCCCTGGCCGGGAGGAGGGTGGCAAAGGCGGTCTGTTACCTCCTTTTGGTCCCCTTTTTTTCTAAGAGTGTACAGCCCACATACGATGGACTCTTTCAGGTTCTGAGACGTAGTGACAAAACGGTCACACTTTTGGTAAAAGGCAACGAGAAAGTCGTCTCGTTAGACAGAGTTAAGGCTGCCCACTTTGACTCCCATTTTTGTGTACAAGATGCAACACCGTTTTGAAGACCTCGACAAGCTCAGTTCCAGCCAGGAAATGCACGGAACTTGAGTCGGGACAAAACCTGTGAAACCTCACGACAATGGCTTCCTCAGGAACGTAAACCCTCGTCACCTCCGCCTCCACACTAGGGGGGGGGGGGGTACTTGTAGTGACCGCTTACGAAGAAAAGAGAAGAAAGAAACGCGGTCATGAGGTCTCGGCAACCAGGATCGTGAGCAGCGGAGACGAGACATTCAGAACGACGTAAGCCAAACTGTAAATATTGTAAATAGAATACGTAATGTAGAGTTCCCCTCGACACCTCTACACTTCTTTCGACGCGACCTTCAATGCGTGCTGTGCTGCTTTTCCCCGGTGCTGCGATTTCGTTAAACTTTCGCCGGGTCCTCAAAGATCAGGTTACCGTTAACGCCGGGTTTCAACAATATGTTTCGTCGAACAATTTCAATCAAGAACGAAATATCACCCACGGCTATCTTTATGGCAGCCTGCCACCACAACTGCCACAACGCTGTCTGCCATGGATGATAGTGGCTGCACCAGCTGTACATTTGCTAGAGGTGATATAACTCTACCAAAAAGATGGCCGACGCGGAGTGGGCAAACGCGATCCAGCAAATAGACATAGAGATCAGTGGCCGGAGCAGACTAGTTCAGTGAAAAAGGAGTGAAAGATGCAGGAAGGGAAATGTGGGAAAAAAGAATGCAATAAAAATCAGCGTTAACAATATACAAGTGACGACACAAGATGTAAGAAAAAAATCGTGTTAGATATTTCACGCGGAAGTTCTTTGCTCTTCGTGGCGAAGACGGGAGTGTTAGGAACAAAGACGTATAGGGTTCAATTTCAAGATATATACACTTTATGTACCGTGTGCTATAGTGAGAGTGAGGCACTAGCACATTTCGTATTGAAGTGCACTGGGCTTTCCCCAGCCCTCCCTAATGGGTTAACGGACCTGTTGGGTTAGGTTAGGTTAGGTTAGGTTAGGTTAGGTTAGGTTAGGTTGGGTTAGGTTAGGTTAGGTTAGGTTAGGTTAGGTTAGGTTAGGTTTTGCCGGCACGGAAGGAGGAATGGAGGAGAAAAGGATTATACTCACAAATAAGACAAACTGGTGAAAATTATCAAGGAAAAATTAAATGAAATAAGACTAGCTACTACAGCTGTGGATAGGCAGGACGGTGGAAACTTCGGTCTCCCTCCCGCGTGGCTCCGGCCCATAGTCTCAACCCTGTTTTCGAGTGGGCCCGGTGTTAGGGTAGCGCAGAGTAGGTTTGACTCAAGAGAAATTGGTGATCTCCTCGCCGGAGAAAGAACGCGTGGGGTGGTATTTTTTACATTTTTCTTAAGGGTCATCTTGGTGATATCCCACACCGCCTGGTGACAGATAGAAAAATGCAGAGGGGATCCAAATTGGATAAGAATGGCGAGGATAGGAATAATACTTTTGTTTTCTATGCTAAGTGGCGCAAGCTACCGTCCGTTATGAAGGGTTGAGCCCATAGCATCGATTCATTCTTTCTCAAACATATTGTGGTATCGAATTTTAAACACGCTCTCACATAGGCACACCAGGCATAAGTTGACGTATCATCATATGAACGTGTTTTTCGTTACTGTAAGCGTTTTTGCCAGCGCACACGGTATCAACCCATCAAACTTATTTATCTGCTGCTACAATATCTTTAAGTTATATCATCTTAAATCCATTCCTCCTCTGTCGAGAGTGAAATTTCAAGACTGAAAACTGAAAACCACCAAAATTCAGTGCCGCGACAGACGCCATCTTGGAGAGGCGTCCTGAAGCATTGCGCGCCATTGTCAGATTACTTTTAGTTTTGTTTTAGAAAACATAATTTTGTTTAAAACCAACAGAAGAAAACGCTTATATATAAAGAGTGGCCTGGGCTTGGATGAAGTGATAAATTTCAGGCATAACGAAATGTCAAGGTACAATAAATTGTTTTTATAAAACACCTTCTCACAGCTAATTCGGACTGGGGCACGCAGAGTGGAGTGGACAAAAGCAAACACCTTCATATTGGGGTAATGTAAAGTTTGCTTGCTCTAGCAGGCGACAGGCTCCGCCCATTGGCCAAACTTTCTCCATATGGCTCTGGGCAGGCCGCATGGGGCGCTGTTCACACCCATATTGATCGTGATAGTACGTATCAGAAGATCTAAGGCACGGAAAGACTGCTTTTGTTTGTGATCGGCGTAAGATGTGAACGAAGTATTTTGTATACAAATGGAATAGGCGTGGAAGGGTTCTAAATCGTTTGCATTTTTTCCATCGGTAGATGAAGTTTGAGTTCTCGCCGCATAAAGTCGTAAATATTATGGCTTCGCTATAGTCCTGAAGATGAGCAGACCTTTGATAGTGGTGTTCGATCTACGTTTTATTGCACATAATATTTTTAACTAGTCGAACACCGACGTGTTTACTCGTTATAGAAACAAGGCGCGTTGCTTCTTAAAACTGTTGTATTACCGATATTGCAAACTCTACAAACTTCTCCTACTTCAGGAAGTTTCGAAGTGTTAAAGTGCATGAACATTTGTCAATTGGTTATTCCTGTTCGAAATTGTTGTCCACAAAGAATAAATAACACGAGTTGTATGAGAATGAAAAAAATGTTCACTGTCTCGGGTTTTCCGGTCTCTACTTTACACTGCATTAAAAAAACATTCTGGAGAGCAGAGGGTTAAGCCCGGACAAATACAAGAGGCGAGGCCATGGCGAATGTTGGTGATCCGCCGTTGAGAACACATGTCTTGTTTTGTCCAGATACGATCCAGTAACGTTCCCACCTTGGTCACAATGGTTGCTTCCGCATAAAGTATATTGTGATCATTGAAGTCTCCACATATATCCGCGTGAATCACCAAGAACACGCGTTCCTCCTTGCTTCTAGAAGATTCCAGCTTCCTCTTCTCAAAGCACGCCTAGTCAGACGGCGAATCGTGCCAGGGCTCGCGCGAAGACACGGGGGACCCTACTTCTTCTTTCCAGATGTTCGATCTTTGCGCGCATCTCAGAATTGTCTCGTTGTAGTGCCGCAGTATCGTCTCTTCCCCTTCGTTCATGACATTTCTGGTGGAGGTGCGAAGTGACCTCCTATGTCGGATTAACGTAGACGTTTGGCCTAGTTCGTACGCAAATATAATAAAAAAAAAAACAGCGCAGATACGAGGACAAAGCAAAAGGTCGCCGACAGGACACAGTGCTGACTCTCAACTGAAGAATATATTTATGTTAGCATCCAGTATCGATAGCATACATGCCACACCAAATGAAACAAGGACACACAAAAACATACATCTGACGTTTTCAATACAACACCGCCACTAGTTTGCCCTCCTCGCTCCAAGTACTTCCGCACTTTTTCTGAAAGCACGAGCTACATGGTGCTAACACAATCTGGTCCTAGTCTCGCGATGTCACGAGCTTCTAAAGTTTCACGCGTGATTTTGTCTTTATTCTTAAAAACCACTTGGCGTTTGTCGAAGGCTGGGATGCAACCACAATCTTTGCAGAGCGCCCTGAGTTGGTGACCCGACACAACTTTAAAAACGTTACATCGGTGTTCTCTGAGCCGGTCGTTGATTTTTACTGTTTGACCGACATAACGTCGGCCGCAAGATAATGAAATCAAAAAGACCCCCCCCCCCCCTTCACAAAAGAAGCGATTTGATTTTGGTGTGTCTTAGTGCATCTGATCTTATTTTTAACATCTGAATTAACTTATCTGCAAAGCCCGGCCAGCTTATTTGGAGCTGAGAACACCACCTCAACACCAACGTGACTTCCGACTTTCTTCGCTTATATGAGATACCGAAAAGATACAATACAACAGTGCCATTTTTGTATTCTTTGTCTAGCTTTCAAAATAGAATTACTACGCCTTTTCTTTAGTAAGGTCTCAGCAACTGCAGTTAGTACTGTTGAGAACGAAACTTCGGTGACCTTCGCCCGGGCTCGGCGTTTTCAAGGAGAGCTCGCCAGTCTGCGTATTGTCAGCGGAAACGACCCGTCCGTCATTCACCGGGGGCAAGCAATCATCTTCGTCTCCAGCAACACCCTTGGGCGTAGGCGAAGAGTCTTTGAGCTAGATGCATTGTCGTCCGGCTCCAAGATTGTCTTCGGAGACACGGACGACCCCATCGAAACAGATCAGACGTGACATCCTTTCCGGCTCAGCCAGCGAGATATGGTTTTTGAGCTTCGACGCAGCGAAAATGAGGACAGCTCAACGCTTCTCGTCGGTGAGAAAATAAGAGCATTTCCCCCGAGCAAAAGGGACCGTCACGAAAAACACACCTGACTGTCTGGGAATGTGAGTGTGCGGAAACAAGTGTTGACGCGCCCGTGACGTCCAGGGGACGTGTGTGTGTGTTTTTTTGTGAGCCCAGGAAAGGCAGAGAGGCGTGGCCTAAATGCACGCGAACTTTCGCTGCATCTTCATTGGCCGCAGTTTTACTACCCTAGTTCTCTGCCTGAGGAGTGAGGGACAAAACAAACCCCTTATAAGGCTGAGCGAGGCGTTGCATCGATGTTCTCTCCCTCTTTTTGACGACTGTCTTGTAACTATGTAAATAAACCGTTCGTTACGTTACCAAGTCTCACACCTAGTCTGAACCCTTGGGTTCTTCGCATCGCGGAATGGACGCCGTCAAGGGCACGGGAGCCACAGGACGTGCGGTCAAACCCCGCCTCTAACATTGGGTACGACAAATAGCCGGCAGTTCGCAGTCTAGAAGATTGTTTTTTTAAAACGTATATCAACCTGATGTGAGCAGTCGCTGAGCCCTTACTAAAGAAAACGCGTAGTAATTCCGCTTTTAAGGCTAGAGAAGTGAACCAAAATGTCACTGTTGTACTGTACCTTCACGGTAGCTCATATCACCTGAAGAAAGTGGCAAGTAACGTGTGTTTTGAGGCGGTGTTCACAGCACCAAATAAGCTGGCCCGGTTCTGCAGAAAAGTTAATTCAGATGTTAAAAATAAGATCGGATGCGCTAAACAACACCAAAAATATATTTGTGGCTTGTGTGAACGGAGTGGTCTCTTCGATTTCATTATCTTGCGGCCGACGTTATGTCGGTCAAACAGGAAGATTCGTCAACGATTGGCTCAAAGAACACCGATATAACATTTTTAAAGTTGTGCCGGGTCTCCTCGGGGTGCACTGCGGAGATTACGCTTTTATCCCACTCTTCGACAAATGATAAGTGATGTTTAAAAATAAAGACAGAATAACGCGTGAAATTATAGAAGCTCTTGATATCGCGAGACTGGAACCAGAATATGTTAGCGCCCCGTCGCTCCTGCTTTGAGATAAAGAGCGGCAGTACTTGGAGCGAGAAAAGAAAACCAAAGACGGTGTTGTAGTCAACACGTGGCATGCATTTTTTTGTGCTTTTTCTTGATTTATTTGGTGTGGCATATGCTATTTATACTGGATGCTACACTCTGAAAACGCCCGTGCTTCTACTTTCCCGCACAACACTTGGAAGTCTAATCATCCCAACTTTCGAAGGCAGCTCAGCGAATGACGATGCTGAAACATATGCTTAGACCAAAAAGCGCAGTCTGAGTTGTGACATTAAGCAATGCAAATCGTAACGCTTTCATTGCTTAATGTCACGACTCAGACTGCGTTTTTTGGTCTAAGAATATGTTTTGGCATCGTCATTCGCTGAGCTGCCTCCGTACGTTGCCGTGATTGGCTCTCCGACGGTTGTCTCGGAAAGTAGACGTACGGGCTTTTTCTTAACCGCAACATAAGTAAATCTTCAGTTGAGGGTCAGCGCTGTGTGCTATCGTCTACACCTTACTTTCTCTTCTTCTTTACGTTGTTTCGTTTTTAATTATTTCTATGTTTCTTCTTCATACACCCCCGAGGAACCGCCGCAGCAAATCGATTTCAAGCTCCAGAGAACTTTTTTCTTTGAAACCAGACGAAGCCCGAGTAAGGCGCCGTACACAAGGCCAGCCGCCGAATAATATACATTGCTGAAACGACCAAGGAAGAAGTCGCCGAACCCGGTGACGTTTTCGCCGGACCAGCCGACTGCGAACCCTGCTGTTGCAGCCGGCGTCGTGTATCTGCCCGTGGCACCTCGTACGCCGACGCCCTTCCACGGCAAAGCTAACGAATACATTGACGACTAGACACATCGTACGAGCAAGTTGCTCGTCAAAATAGGTGAACACCGGAGCAATTCCTCCAGAAAGTCTACTTATCCCTCTAGGGAACGGCACGAACCTTTGAGGAAAACTGCGAGGCGGTGATAACCACCTGGGAAGCATGCAAGGAAGAGCTCCACCAAGCGTTTGCGACCCAGCAGCGACTTGAACGCGCTGAGGAGCTGCTTCAGGCAAGGGCTCACGGCCCCAACGAGAGCATCGTCAACTTCGTCGAAGACGGACTTCAACTTAGCAGCCGTGCTTATCCCGAAGCTCCTGAAGCAAAGAAACTGAGGACCCTCATGCGGGAGGTCAATGAAACCACCTTTGAGTGTCTTGTGCGCAGCCCACCTTCGACCGTCGAACAATTAGTGACGGAGGCCACGAGCATCGAACGTACCCTCCAGACACAAGCCTCGCGCTACCACCGACTATCCGGCGCCGCTCTATCCTGGTCGTCAAGCTACAGCGTTGGTTCCATTTCATCAGACCTCAGCTAAATCATCCGGGACGTCGTCCAGGAGGAGATCCGAAAGCTGCTTCCCGCTTGCTGGACTCTTGGTTTTGCTTTCAGTCGCCGAGATCGTACGCGACGAGGTCCAGCGGGCCATGGAACCGCAAGCTCCCATCAACGAGGACGCCCCGGAGGAGCTGACGTTGACCCACGACGCCATGACCCGACGACCGCCACCAGTCACACGCCTGTAACCCGCACATCCGCCAGAAAGATCTCGGATGAAGACAAGACGATGAAAAATCAACTGAAAATAAAGGTTTAATCTGCGAACTTTTGCAAAAAAGGAAAAGAAGAACGGAGGTCGAGAAAGCAGCAGCAAGCGTCGAGGGTGGCGGCAGCGAGGGACGGTGCGTGACTCCAGCGTGACAACTGGCTAGCGCGAGAGGAAATGTGCCTCGCCGTCGAGAAAATCAGAATGAGTCCGAAAAGCCGCCGCTCGGCTCCCTATTTATTACACTATGTATTACAAATATTCTGCTAAGAATGTTCTGGATTGAGCTAGGGCGAGGCTGACTCGGCAAGTTCCTTTTGGCCTTTATATTTTACACACGAAGTAAAAGCAGCATTTTACGCGTTCCGAAAAAAAAAGAAACTCGTTTTCTTTTTTTTTTTCTGGAACGCGTTCCTGTTACGATTCCATTTGTGAAAAAGGAACTCGTTTCCGTTACAGTTAAAAACATGGAAGGCATCGTTGCATATACTTTTGTATGTTGCCGCTTACAATATTTATTTTGATTAAAGAAATTGTTTGTTTTTATCTATCTTATCAAATGTCAACATACGAATGTTAGTGATTGCGAGCGAGTGGTCCGTCACAATGCGTTAACGCTGAAGCAATGCCTGCAAAACGTCTACTTCTCCCCCGAGGGAACGATACGTACCTGGCATAAAGACCAGAGGGCGCCGATCATCACCTGGGAAACATGCAAGGATGAGTTCTGCCGAGGGTTTGTGGCGATTCATTCACTATGAGGCAGGCTGCAGCTATTTGTCTTAATAGTTTAGATAATTCATAATCGGTTATGGGTGTCTGTGCATATCTGTGGACGCTTAAAATATCGACGGTTTCCTTACCACACCTTACCTTGCTAGCAACAAATTTTGGAACTTCACTCGTAGTAGAGACACTAAACCCAACGCTTGAATTTGGCCTGAATATTTTCACAATATGATTGTTATTGCACATAATTTGAATGCCGTAATTAATCACCCACGCAATGTTTTGTTAATGCAACAACAAAATAATGCAAGTATCGACATGTTGTATTGCGCTACAAATTCACGAAAATCAACGAAGTTTTTTTTGGAATTCATTGGTATTTCATTGAACCGTTCTTGTATGAATGTATATGTCCGTCAGCGGAATATTCTTCATTCATAGCTGCACGTGAGGAGATTAGAAATCCTTTCATGGTGAATAATGCTGTTACTTTCGGTAGCCTCCTGGCTGATGGTACAGCGACTATAATTGCCCTGAGAGACGCAACAACATGGACACGAGTTGATGCTCATGTGATGTGAGCTTTGTGTCATGAAATATTGTGCATGGCGCTTGTTTTGACGCATATCATGCCTTCGTTTTCTAGGTGTTCCTACCGGTGAGTCGTTCTCCCCTCTGTCTCCCATAGTGATCTGATCAGAAGTAGTCTAGTTTTAGTGTGATGCTGAGTTAAACTTGCTCTGGGCATGTTGTTGCTGCTGTTTTAGCACGTCAGACTACGAAGGCTGGTGTGGCTGTTGAGGAATCTGGTGACGCTGGGTTGGTCGATCTGGACGAGGAGGAAGGGGGAAATTCGAGGAGGAGGAGGAGGCAGAGGAAGTGTGGGGGCAGGGGCAAATGAGCTTCAGTCTTCGGGAAGGAGAACGGTTGCCTTTTATTGGTCCATTCAGAATCTCGTATTTCTGGCTAGTGCTGATGCTTTCAAATGAGCACAGCCTGAGAGAAAAGCACAGTGATTAGCTCTCCAACCAGCGCACTTTGTGTTAGTTTTGTTCATGCACTCATTGTAGCTGTGTGATCTGCACACATTTTGCATCTCTGTTGACCGTGATATTTCGCAATGTGTCCGTGTTTTTGGCATTGAAAGCATTGAACCGGGGTTCTAAAGTATTCCAGTAAAATATGGCTTGTGAATCCGAACAAAACTCGTAAATTCATTAGCTGGTATTCTGGCCTATCATCTGAATATTAACGGAACCTCTTTGAAACTCATTATAAGTAATCTCAGCAATTCTTTCAAAAAACAAATACTTTTTAAGGCAAAAGTAGGATGGTTTTGTTTTGGTTTTTTTATGCAGGCACTCTAATACATATTCAAATTAATTAAATTATTAGTCATTATCGCTTTAAAAAATCACACATATCACTCCTTAATTTACTGTACTGTTCTTATAGTTTTGTAGTTTTCAATCAATTCAGCAAGTTTAAAAGAGGTGTGGTTAAATTGGCATGTATTGTTTAAGCACAATTATGCAGGGATTTAATCCTGAGAATGACTCAGGAATTTCCAGGATCTTTATTAGATGTTTTTATTCGTGCTAGTTTTAATACCATAAGCTGCGCTTATGACGGGGAGCAAGGACGTGTGCGATTTCGGGAGGCAACAATTTTACACTGTGCGTCATGCACTCGCCGGTTCCACTGCAAGTGCTTAGATATTCAAGCCGAAGAATACGATATCTTTATGCAGTCCGGTAAAAGCAGCTACAAATGCAAAAATTGTTCAAGGCGCGCCGATCCTTCCACAACGAGGCTTATCGGCGCCGAATCTGATGACGGGGCTACGCCCACCGCTGGGAACACGGAATCCAACATCGGTGATGGGGCAACAGTGAATCTGCACTTGTGGAGCTTCTTCAAAAGTTCTTCGCCTGCTCATGCGTCTGTCGTCTCGGCTCGATATTTTGACGGCCGAGGTAAAGCTTCTGTGTGCCGACAACAGTGCCCTACGAGTGGAAGTATCTCAGCTTCGCCAATCAGTTCTGAAGGAGACTGTCGTGGCTGCTTCCAAAGACGCGTCACCCGTCACCCCGGAACGAACGGCGCCCTCCTTTCTGTTGCTCAGGGCGCCCGCCCCAAGGAGGGACAAGTTCGTCATTTTCCCGTAAATGCAACGACTCGTGGGATTCCGTCGTCGTCCTCAAATCTGAACAACGGTGAGTCTGCCAACACGGCTCACAACGCGAGTGACCATCCTGGCTCTAACCAGGATCGTCGTCCAGGGCCTCAGGCCTCACTCGGTCAAGCAAGAAATTGCAACATTAGAGCGGTTCCTCGTGCACCGCCTTCGAAAGGCTTGTTTGTGTCCCGTTTGGTCCCAGCCACGACGGTCGCAGACATCGAAGCCACCGCAAGAGCCGTTCTCGGTGACAAATAAATGATATGCACGCGACTAAAAACGCTATATCCGACCTACAATTCGTTCCATCTCGCCATTCCTGAAGCGTTGGTGGCATCCGGCCGATGTCTGGCCGGATGGCTCTCTTTTTCGCCCTTTTATTAAGAGGCTGCCTATCTCCTAACATTACCTGGCTGTTCCGAATCGAATAGGGTCACGCTGATCATGACTCGAAATCTTAGCGTATACTACCAAAATGTTCGAGGTTTTAGAACCAAAACTAATGAATTTATGTCTAACCCACTAAGCAGTGATACTAGGCAGTATTGTTTCATTGTCGGAAACCTAGCTTCATGACGGTATCGCCAGTAGTGACTATTTTCCTTCTTTTTCTGTAGTTCGAAGAGATCGGTAATATACTTCCGGGATGAGATACGACGGTGGTGTACTTATAGCTTACAGGCAATCTTTGAACGCACATAGATGTCACGATCTAGAAACGTATCAAGAATTTGTCTGGGTAAAGATAACTTCCGCTGATGGGTTCAACCTTCTTATTGGATCTTATTATTTCCCCCCTGCCTCAGATTCTGCTATTTTTATAGACCACTTCCATTTCCTGGAAAACAGTATCGATATGACTGATTATCGCGTACAAATTTACCGAGATTTTAATCTGCCAAAGTGTAAGGCCTTCCGGTGTAATTAACAGTGCAAGCTCACGCACGCGTCAAAAAGCGTCCTGCTTTTTCAACTTTATCAATTTTAATGATTTTACGCAGCAGAACACGTTTGCGAACTGCTTCGGTAATATTCTGGATCTAGTTTTATCTGACTTTCATGTAGCGGAAATGACTCGCATAAGTGATCCGCTGGTAAATGCTGATGCTTACCACCCTCCGCTCGCAATCTCGTTATTGTCTTTAAGGGTGATACCACCTTGCTGCGTGCTAAGATGTACGTATGGTCTCGGTGATTATTTGGGGTTATTTAAACACTTTAAGAAATATGATTGCAGCATTATTTTACAAACTTTGGATGTTGATTTAATGGTGGACGGTCTTGGATCAGTAGTCAATAAAGCAATGGATAAGTTTATTCCTAGGCACCTAAGCATCCAAAATGGTTCTCTAAGGATTTACGACATTATTTAAGGTTAAAATTGCATTACCATAGATTGTATAAAAAGACTAAACTGGACTTCCGGTATGAAAAATATAGCATATGCCGTGAACTAACAAAGAAGCTCCTCGTTAATTACCAGTACGTATATGTATCTTAAGCAAGTGGAGCTGAGCTTAAACAAACAACCTGAAGAATGCTGGAGCTTTGTAAAGAAGCATACCAAGAAGGAGTCGGGCAATATAACGCTGCGCAGTGGATCTGGTGTTCATATGTCCCCAAAGTCTGTCTGCGAGCAGTTTTCACATCCTTTTAGTTTATGTTTTTCTAGTGTCAACACGAGTTCGCCTCTGACATGGGGATCTGATGACTATTTGCCTCTTACGAGAATTACAGTCGAGAATTACAGTCGATGAGGTGCTTTCGGCTATTGGAAAACTAAACTCTAAACTATCGACCGGCTGCGATGGTATTCCCAATTTTATTGTGAAGGGCTGCAGCGAAATGTTCGCTCCTGTTCTTGAGAAGTTGTTTAACTTTTCGTTGCAAACAGGTGTATTTAAAAAAAACTGGAAATTCTCAAATATTGTCCCAATTTTTAAATCTGGTATTTCTAGTGACGTCAGCAACTATCGTCCAGTATCTCTTTTCAATACATTTTCAAAAGTATTCGAGAAGGTGATGTACAACCGCCTATATACTTATTTTAAACGAAAGGTAGTTTCTATAGAGCATGGGTTTCTAGCAGGAAGATCCGTTGAAACAGATTTATGCGCATTTTCTAATTATTCTATGCCAATTGTTCAGAGCCGGGGTCAGGTAGATGCAGTATATTCGGATATGTCCAAAGCCTTCGACAAGGTCCATCGTGCATTGTTATTGAAGAAACTTGGGAACTATGGGCTTGGTCCTGAATATATTACCTGGTTCAGGAGTTATCTACATGAAAGACAGAACTGGTTTTAGGGTTAGTGGCTACTTATCACAACCTTTCATGTCTATTTCGGGTGTACCTCAGGGCTCGAATCTTGGTCCGCTGTTGTTTATTATTTTTATAAATGATTTACTGTCCCTCGTGAAACACTCGCAGGTGCTCATGTTTGCAGACGACGTTAAACTGTTTCGACAGGTCAACATTATCACTGACTGTGCTTTGCTGCTAGATGTCTATTCAATACAAAGATGGTGGATTCTGAACAATTTTGTTTTGAACCCCCGCAAAACCCAAGTGATGTCTTTTTCCAGAAAGCGTAGCACATTATCTTATATGTACTGTATGGGAGATGAAACTATAAGTCGGACCACAATAGTTAAATATCTAGGGGTGTTTGCGGATGATCACCTTTCTTTTAATTCTCACATAAACTCCATTGTCAGCCAGAGTCTGCGCATGTTGGGAATAATGGCCCGCCTAAATAGTACAGCGAGTGAAAAAATTGAACATATACAAAAATGATTTGTGCAGATTGTCTATGACAAATATTCTGGTAGTAAAAGTTATTTGGAATATAATTTAAGTTTATCCAAACTAAAACTGTGCACTCTACATGACAAGAGATCTGTCAGGAATGTTACGTTTTTGCACAGGTTGGTCCATGAGTCTATGGACAGTCCTGCACTTCATGCTTATTTACACATTTTGCATTCCCGTCAGTGAAAACTCTAGAAATCTCAGAGTTTTTTACCCAGATATTTATAGCGAATTGTCACCGACATCAGGAATTCAAAAGGGTTTAGACACGAAGTTTTGCAATGTTGATATTTTTGGACAAAATTGTCTCTTGTTTGTACAGGGTTGCTCTAAAATTGCCAAAACTGGTTGCATGTGTATTAATGTAAACGATATGTAAAAGTTTTAAAACATGTGTATAATTTGAAACATGTATATTTGTGATGTTTATATATTTTATGTTTCGTGCTTTACCGCAAAGGCCTTTGAGCTGTTGGTAAGCACGCGAAAATAAACATTGGACATTGATTGAACATTGAATATTGATAGAGATGAGGCTACGCAACGAAAAAACGGGAACTATGCAAGGCTCCGCAACCTATACACATTTTACGCAAGGGCGCAGCTATCTTGAATGTCGTCACTTCTGGTATGCGTTAAGACACCGTTTTGATCTCTCCACGCCGCTGGAAGGTGTTCGCGAAAAATGCGTGACTGCCACACATTCTTGCTTTGCCTAAAGTGCATTTTCTTACACAATCCTTGTTGAAATATTTGATTTCTTTTCTCCCAGATACCAGATACGGAACCCACGTGACTGAGAACGAAAGAAAACCGAAAAAAAAACTTCTTTGTTAGAAGAGTCATGTCATAAATGCTGGCCACAGTATAGAGGATATGAAGAAGAGTTGCCTATCTCCTTCAAGTGCCTCTAATCCGAACTCCATTTCAGTTGCAACCCGATTTTCAAAACCTGTTACCAAGTGCCATATTTGTCGGAAAGCAGCAAGTTGCATGAATCAAGCTTCGACTGGCTTTGAGGGACGACCTTGAAAAGCATGCCGTGGATGGCGTCATTTGAACAATTATGCTTGCGTCTGCTTTTTTTAGATGAATTACGTCATTTTTTTATATAAAGTAGTGGTCTAGGTAAACGTGCATCTTGACATAAGTTTGGCAATCCTAATGCCCCAACTGGGCCGAATACGGCTTTGCTATGAGGCGTTAGATAGTGCCAGATTCATTTCCTTTGGAGTTCCGGCTTTTCTCTGACTCGCCACATAATTGTCAAAGAGCCACATTCGAGTCAAAGATGCCGTTAGAAACCGAGGAGCCAGCAGTGAAGCCTGACTCCTGCCCTTGTTTAGCGATTTAGGCGCAACGTTTCCACATTATAACCGATCAACCAGAAGTGAAGACCAATCGCTGTACTTCTTTAGCGGTTTTGGTCTCAAGTTGCCAGATGACAGCCAAACTACCAACGGTGAGGCGTAACTTCGGCACTTGTTCGGTGACCTTTACCTTTGTTTCTCCTAACTTTCTAATGCCCTAAATGTTGAGACAAAAACCAAATTCCCGCCAAAACTTGTACCTGACTTATGTTTAATCGTTTCCTGAATGTTTCCCCACTTTCTGACGTAGATTTTTTGTGTCTGAACAAACTACAAAAAGTAACTATTTTTAGATACAAATATTGAGAACCGGTGCTGGGAGATGCATGTACTGTCAGTGGCGATATGATCTGGTCCAGTCTAGTTCTAGACGAGAAGAACAAATGCCGCATGTAGCGTCTCCGGTACGCTAAGCTAAAAAAACCGACTGCCACAAAGCGATGTTAGAGAATGTGGCACTTTATTTTTTTTTAACCTGAAAGTTCCCATGCGTCCCGCATGGCTTTTGTACCGCCCCAACCGGAACACCACTGGGCCAGCTCAAATTGTCATGCCCTGTACCCAAGGAATAATTTTTCTCGATACACATGAAGGTATCCGAAATCACCTTTGTACTCCTGACCTAGTGAATAACATTCCTGGTCGTCGCTAACAAACCCTTCTAGGAAACACTTCTATGAGCACGGGTCGGAATTCGCAGCGTCTTGTCATTTCAGGCGACCGACTCGGGGGCACCGCCTGTACTCTACTTGGTGCCCGTGAGTCTCGCAGCCTCAGTGAACATCATCATGCCAATCTCACTGCCAATGCTTATCATACGGGAGTACCTGGACCTCCCCTGCCTGCAAATGGTGAGAGCGATGCGCCCACATGTTGCCAAACATTGAGGGGTCTTAATATTTTAAAACAGTGCCATGCTTTTATAAATCCGTAAAAAATCGTTAAACATTTCTATTGATCAATTCGAAATTGAACCTCTTTATACGCCGGAAAAAAGAAACGTTACCATTTATTTTAGTCAAAGTCACTCTGGAGTTATTAAAATATATAATTTTGCTTTTAATCTAGGATGCTTCTTTACATTTTGAGAAGTTGGGTGTGTTAGAATTGTGGATACAAATCGAAAGAGAAGGATATATGTCAACATCTACCTCTTTTCTATTATTCGCCAAGTGATTCTGCAGTAACAACGGGACTGCACCAAAGCTCTTCATGATTTTTGAGGTGCGTTTTCAGGCAGCTGGAAAACGGTAAATGATTCCCCTCTAGATACATGTCCTGCTAAATCAAGTATTAAAACCGCAGACTCATGTGTGTGCATTTCGAGAATTGCGTCCAGGCTACCGTTTTCTTTCTGCGTACTGACCGCGGTGCCACGTCAGTGCCCGCACAATTTTGAATGCAAGGGGAAGTTACCATAAGGACTATATGCATAAGTGTGGACTCTACATTTGTTTGGGACCCTGCGAAGTCCATATTGGACGCATAAATGCGTCCGCAGTATTACGATAACACCATCGACAGGTATCATTCGTGAACATCAGACTCAAAATTTTCTTCCATATCTCCTAGAAAAAACAAGGCATGTATTCATGGAAATAATTTTACTTGGCTCCTGTTTCCCCTTTTTTTAGTTCAAACGTGCAATGACCCACAACTACGTTTTAATAAAATATACTAATTTTTTATAGCAAAAGGTTTTTTAGACCACGGAATGCTTCTTAACGAAATCCCCTAATCCCCAACTCGTGTCCCGCCGTCTGTCCGTGCACTTTCCCGCTAAATTTAAAGGGAAAATTCTCGTCACGGGCTGTGACGGTAACACGTCACACCACGACTTGCCACCCTGATGTCAAATCACGTGACCACGTCGCGTGACGTCAGCTTATATGACGATAATATCACGTGACATCACGACTTGAAACTGTGACGTAAATTTCCCCGTTAAATTTAGCAAGGAAATTGACATCACGTGGCCGGACGTCATTTGACGTAAGGTCACGTGTCACCATTACCTCGCGGTGTCAAGTCCTGGTATCACAACATATCATCACGGCTGGTCACGTGAGCTCAAATTTTCTTCCTAAATTAGGTGGGGAAATTAATAAATAAAATGTTATTCACTCCCCAAACAATTGATATATTCTAAACAAATATGTACAATCGCTCTTGAATACTGCATTCTATGCAGTACTTCAGAGATTGAGGTTGCTGGGAATTTGTCTTGTGACTTTGAATGTGGAGCGTTCTATTGCATTGAGTAAAGTTGTATCCAAAATATTTTCATAATGTGAACGACGTGCCTAGCCAAAACTTGAAAAAATAATACAGGATCGTACAATTGGTAACTGGTTCCTTGGATGTACCTAAAACAAATTTGGACATTTAGACCATGGTGTAGACTTAGAACACATACATTAATTTCTTAAAATAGACACTGAAATAAAAATAATGCATTTTAAAAACCCTAGATGGGACACGTACTCTTTAAAAAACCGTTTCCAAAAAAAGATAGGGCAGTTCTTTAGGTGCCAAGCGCAATTTAGGTAGGGGTCGCCCTGCTTTTCGCCCGCCCATCAGTAAAAGGAGGGTAGCGAGCTACTCTCCTTTTCACGGCTCCCATTGGTTGGAGAGATGATTGACATTTGGAATGTTCATTGTAAAATTGTTTCTCCGTGCCACGGTAGTCTTTTATTCGATATTGTTGTAAAAAATATCACGCGATCATCTATTCCCATTCGATTTTGATTTTCAACGATAACAAAGAGGGCTGCCGGCGTCTGGAACGAGCAGTTTCTTAGACGTCATAACTCGTTGAGCTCGTGAATATTTATCAGTGCGAGTTGTTTTGCGTTCTGGAAGATATTCAGAAGAGGATCTCAACTGACATAGTTGGCAGCAATCGACAGTTGAGAGCACACGCCTTTGGAACCGCTGTGCGGGTGCTTGTTATCGCAGCTGCGCTGGGGTAAGCTTTGCGTCCCACGTCAGCTACGTTTCTTGATCTGGCTTGATTTGTTCATTTGCGCGTATTTGTTGCTAATTGAATAGTTGCTGTAAAAGCGACCCGCTACTTTGAGAAGCGTGCAGCCGTCGTGATCGCGAGCGTGCTATGAGTCCTATGAAACGAACACAGACAGGACTTTGCGGGCCATTTGTCTGAAAGAAATCGGCTGTTTGCCACGCAATAGGCTTGTACAGTTATGATTCCGTCATTTTGCTTTGGAATGCCTGTATTCCGTAAATTTATAGCAGTACACCAGGCTCGCTAGAGCGAATATTTTTATGTCGCGTTTTAATTGTGCATCATGACTCTTCCTCTGCTTGCTCAAGGACGCTATGCAAGAAAACGACAAGAACATAAAAGCTGAAATCACTGCATATTTATTTTGTTGACTTTTTTCAGTTCTTGCGGGTCGCTTCTTATCGTTCCCGTTGACGCTGACATAAGCATGTATTGGACCGTGGCTGGTGCATGATGTAAAGCTAGAACGCCGTTTTCTTGTCGCATCTTACAAACGTTGCAGACTGTTTTAAACGGGGGTGCAATAGCGGATGGACGCAACCGAAAGCGGACGCTCACGCGGAGCTTTCAGAGCCGCGTCTTACGGGCGTCCCAGGTGGGAGTAAGTAGAGAGTGTTCAAGTAGCAGACGACGACGTCGTACGCTGCCGCGCGTCTGCCCGCAAGACTAGAATACGATGTCAGAAGGCACACTAGACGCACCGAATGTCGCGACAGGAAGGCATTAGGTTTGCGAGAGTGTTCAGCCGAAGAATCAAGCCAACCCAGTAGTAATGGGCAGTACCAAAACCTGCGGGCTGGGCACACAGCGCGAGGTGAACACCACCTAAATTCCGCCAAGCAAAAATTCTCTTAAAATGTTTCAATTCCTGGAACCTTTTTTCTCCGTGACCGATTCGCGAAAAAAAGGGTCCGCGAAAATAATGGGTTTCCCAGTATACTGCTACGATTTTAAAGGGGCGGTGCAATGTTTTGCACTTGAATTTTTTTCTTTTTAAACGAGCTTACTGGCAATAGTGTTACCCAAGTATCCTCGCACGCAATGCCACTGATCAAGGAAGCTATTTGTTGTGGTACCATTTCGAGGATAAATGCGAGCGATTTCTTTCAACCTCTCCTTCTCAAAACTTTATGATATAGCTTGGGGGTCCCAATGTCGGCATAGTCCGCCCAGTGACGATATTTGAATAGCTCATAGATTAGACCCGCACATTGCGTGAGAACTCCATTTGGGCTAGTTATAATCAATAGCTCTAAGACCGTTCGGGTAGGCGCTCGTGTCTAATCGCTGCAATGACGACAATACCAGAACCAGGACACTGTCTGGAAGTCAGCGCAAGACCTGTGCTTTGACAACCCCATCGAGTGGCTATGATCAACATTCGCGACATATAATCGGTTCCAGTTCACGTTAGAATAGAATAGAATAGTTTATTTCAGACATACATGTGTCATACATGTGTCTGGGGGGCGGCAGCAAAAGAAGGCAAGAAAGCCCTCTGACGAGGCAGCCAGCCCCCCCCCCCCCCCCCCCCATAGCCGTCAACAGAAACAGCATACAATAATTAAGCAACAAGATTTAAATAAACACAGGCATCAGTAAACCATTCGGATCAATATCATCCATATAGACATATCAACATAAGCAATGCGTCGCAATAAAACCCATAAAATAGAAATAAACCAAAAGAAAATCATGAAACAAAAACAAGATAAAACTGCGTTCACTGACATTAACATAGTTATTATCAACAATATCATCCAACGCACGTCTGACATTAACACATCGCGACACTTCATAACACCAAGAAAGAAAGACATATTGAAGGCACTATATGCAATAACACATAAAAGTTACATTTTCTTACAATAATCTAACTGTAGGCGATCAGCTTCAAGGAAATATGTTTTGACTTTTTTCTTGAACGCGTGGATTGTTCTATACTTCTGTGCTATTTGTACAATGCTTGGGTGTTTATTTAGTAGGTTAGGAATTTGGTAATCTAGTTTTTGAGTTCCATAGTTAGTTCTAACATTTGGTTTTGTATAATTGGTACGCCTGAGATCGTGTTCAGCAGGTTTATGAAGA
The DNA here is from genome assembly GCA_013358835.2 of Ixodes persulcatus. Taxonomy (NCBI): domain Eukaryota; kingdom Metazoa; phylum Arthropoda; class Arachnida; order Ixodida; family Ixodidae; genus Ixodes; species Ixodes persulcatus. The sequence continues at coordinate 112,519 of JABSTQ010005222.1, forward strand.
TAAGTATCAAAGCAATGTCAAAGAAATCAAAGAAATGCGAAAACAAAACGACACTAGCAAGCCTCAAACACTTGCATCATGCACGCGATGGTACATTTGGCAGACTTGCAGTGTCTCCGTTCTCACGAAGAAAACACGCCGATATTGCAAGCCTCCCAAAGCTACGTTCGCGTGCTTGCTGCGCGTGTTTTTTGCTTCTCGTAGTTGGTTGTTCTTGTTGGTCGCTCTAATGGGAATCGGGCATACAGTTTATATTCAAAGAGGACACCGAAGTGGAAGACAAAATAAATAACCCGCGATTGGAAGGGGCGTTTGAATGCTCGGCGCTCGCTCCTTTCTGTGTTTAATCCCGTGATGTGACGCGCCAGAATAACTCATATTTACTCGAGGAAGACGCTCGGCTGGCACTAGTGAGCGGAGTCCAAGCAGTGACTAGACAAGCGCTGTGTTAGCGCTCGGCTGGCTTTGTTTCTTTTGTTTCACGAGTGCGAAACCAAAAGAAAATTGCTAAGTGCCAGCGATATAGCACAACCAAAAAGAGGTTCCGTTCATCAGCATTTTATTCGCCATCTATAGACGCTTTCAAGGAGCTGTGCATCGGCGCCGCCGTTACCAACCTTCAGTGTTGTTTTCCTCTTATTTTCTTCGCTTTGCTTCATAATTACCACAGCAGGACAGGTCATTGCCACTTTAGGTGCTGCTGTTTCCTTCTTGTGAAGCGCCTAAAAAAACGAGGACACGAGGAATACAAGACATGACCAAGCGCTAACTTACAACTGAACGTTTATTAAAAAAAGCACTTAATATTTATACACACATTCAGGCTCCCGACACAAAAAGGAAAACTTTCAGTCAAGTGCACTGACGGTGCAATCACGCAGCTATCCTCGCCCTTTACTTTAATGCAGTAGACCTCAAACAATTCTCTCTCGCTTTTGTTTTTTACTTTTCCAACTATTTTTGTTTTGTCAAGATAAGGCGCGCACGGACACCTATCACAGTGAATTGCCATATTACCCGATGGGGAAGCTTTAACAGATAGGGCGTGCTCACGTGCCCTTTCATTGATGCAACTCCCCGTTTGCCCTATATACGCTTTCCGCGAGTCATAGGTATTTGGTATTTCATAAACAACCGACGTTGCGCATTCAATGATGTTGTGGTCCTCGAAGAAGGAAACCATGTGTCCAGTCCTGAGTGGCCTCTTCTATACCCCTGGCTTGCATCCCAGCGTGTTGACTGCTTCTGAAATGCATCTGTCTTTTTCCTCAGGTGGGGCTTTCTCTGCGAGTTAACGTGCAAAGCTCAGCTTCTCGATGGGGTTGAGCCGAGTCGGTAGGCAGTACTTGGGTCCAAGTTCGAGTACTTCCGTCACCTCTTTGTGTGCCGACGAGTGACCCAGAAAAACGACACCGCTGGGGGGATTGAGGGTGGGGGCCTCTCTTTTTTTCTTCTTAGGCAATGTGGCCCAAAGTTACTCCCACTGGAAGACCGTGCTCTGTGTGACCAAACGCAGGAAGTCCCGGCAAGTCCGCTCCGCTGCTCCGGTGTTGCTGCATGTGCGGTGGCACATGCAGCAATTTTCGAAAGAAGTTGCCGAAACCCCGGTTTCGAAGGTTAAAAAAAGAAACGGAGGGGAAGAAGCCGACCGGAGAAAAAAGACAAGACCCGTGGTAATCCTCTACGTCCACGGCCTGTCCCACGGGCTAAAAAGAGTCGCCGCACACTTCGAGGTGCCCATGGTGTTTTCTGCGCCGTCAAAATTGTCCAGTCTCTGCTCAAGAGTTAACAACAAAAAGAAGGAAACTGAGGCTTGCGCCAAGAAACACGCCGCTCAGTACATTGAATGCGCAACGTCAGTTGTTTACGAAATACCTATGACTTCGGAAAACCGTATATAGGGCAAACGGGGAGGTGCATCAATAATATGGCAGGCGAGCACGCTCTATCTGTTAAACGTTCCCCATCGGGTAATCTAGCAATTCACTGTGATAGGTGTCCGTGCGCGCCTTATGTCGACAAAACAAAAATAGTTGGAAAACTAAAAAACAAAACTGAAAGTCAAAAAAGTCAAATTTGGGGGTTTTACGTGCCAAACCAACGACGGGCATCTGGCACGCCCCAGCGGAGGACTGAGGATTAATTTGGACCACCTGGGGATCTTTTGACGTGCAACCGAAAGCGCGGTTACACGGCGCCTTCTCCGCAATAAGCCTCCGTAAGATTGCGAGCACCTCGGCCGGGATTCGCACCCGCCACATGGGGATCCGTAGGCCAGCGCTCTTGCCTCAGAGCCACCAAGGTGGCTGAAAAAAAAAAGAAAAAAAAAAGAAAAAAGTTGAGGGAATATTTGATGCTTACCGGATTAGAGTAAAGGGCGAGGATAGCTGCGTGAGTGCACCGTCAGTGCACTTAAATGAGAAAGTTTTCCTTTTTGTGTCGCAAGCCTGAATTTGTGTACAAATAGTAAGTGTTCTTCAATAAATGTTCAGCGGTAAGTTAGCGCTTGGTCCTGCCTCGTCTTCCTCGTGTCCTCGTTTTTTTAGGGAATTCACAAGTTAAACATGTACCAACTAGCCCACCTATCGATTTTACTGTTTCCTTCTCCCCAGCATAGGCGTTTGTGGAGGCTTGTCAACGCCCTCGTCAGTGGCTCAAAATACCATGTAAGCCAGTACTGGCAACTCCCGTGGAGCGCGGATGAAAAGTGATCGCAGCACTCATGGCGAGCTCGGAGTCCCCACCAGCAGACGAATTTTCCACAACGCAATGTTATTGCCTCTCTCCGTGCGAGGTGAACAATGAAAAAAAAAATAGTGACGAGTATTCGGGGCTTTGAATGTTTAAAAATAGGTGCCACCTCATGAGTGAAGGACATGTTCTTCGCGTGGGAAAGAAGTTACAACTTGTAGGGTGATATTTTCGGGCTCTCCTGAAGAAAACACTCTCAGAACTTACGTAAGCCAGGCAAAGCACAAATGTACCTTCACCCTGTTACTTGAAAAAGGGCAATAGCTACGTTTCAACTTCACTGTTCTTATCGATTAATTCGTTTTGTTCTTGCAATTCCAATTTCTCATGAATGTATTGCTTAAAACCGTTTCGTCGAAGAGGCGAGCTGGCTAATCCCGGTCGTCTCCGGATGAAGAAGCAAAAGACAATTTCGAACCACGTACGTTACCGCAATGTCAGTATGCTCTGGAAGAATTCGATTGTGCACATGCAAATTTGATGCTATTACTGAAACTAATAAAAGCAGAGTTACAAAAAAAAGCGCCCGTTCGACAGTCATGCGCCTCCTTCCATTTTTCAAAGTCTTCTTTCTCTATGTTTGAGGTGACGCTACGCCGCCGCGGTCTTTCTTCCTCCTGCGTTTATGTTTTTTGTTTGCTTTTTTCTTTATTGTGTTAAATGAAGTTCGAACCATCGCCTATTTTGCTTTGCCTTGTTCGGCTTAGTTTTTACTTTCTTTCCTTTGCTTCATCGCGTACTATTACTGGTTCGTCCGCTAAGCTATGCCTGGACATCTGGAAAACCGTCTGCAACTTTGTTGTTATAGTTTTCTTTTTTGCTTTTTTCCACTGTCGTCTGTGGTAACCTCCTATGTACGCCTTCGATTGAGTTTCTGATCCAAAATCTTTAAATGTGCTTTTCCATACTTAATAAATATATTAAAAATTGCAAGCTCGTTATTGATGTCTATTTGGATTTTATTTGAGTACGCGGTCACGTCTGCTATGGGTCAGCGTTGGTTGATCAACCGGGCGTACACCAGCGCATACTTGGAGGTGGCAGGCATGCCATCTGCTGCTTACCACTGCAAAAACAAGTTTTTGTGATGTGGTGGAAGACCCTCCTCCCGCTTCCCGAAGACCGAACAAACGTGAGTAATTATGTTACTTCAAATTAAACTGGAAGAGCTATCCAAGTCGGGTTTCAAAATCGTCACTGACGCCTCAACAGACGATTATGACGATTCCACGGAAATCGCTGACAACTTCCGGACGACAGACCAGGTGCACTACTGAACAGCCAGTTCTATGTAGCCGGGTGAGCAGCCGGTCAGATCTGTCCTCATGCTTGCTATCAGAAACATGAAAACATGGAACACCTCGAAAGACGTTCTGATGAAAAACAAGAAATACTCGCATGTGAAAATGACACCACCTTAAGACTTAGCTCGTCACCTAGCCAGTAATATCAGCTTTGCCTTCGACACACATTTCACTGATATAATTCGCAAGAACAAGAGCTCAACTGAAAACGCACTTGAGTCTTGAGGCCGCTGATCGCCACTCCAAACAAAGCGCGGTGTGCAAGGATTGCCTGGACATGTACAGTGCTCAACGAAACGAAATGGGCCAGCGGAACGCGTGGCCTCCAGAACTTGCTGCGCCATCTACCGATAAAAGACGGGCTGCCTGGTGACGCGAGTCGCACATGCGCAAAACTGATACGAGCGCTCAGCGGCTGTTCGCACACAGGCGCGCAACCCCCGATAATCTGCGCAGGCCATGATTTTGCGGAGTGACCACGTTTATTTTTCCTCAGAGACACTGTCGTGATGATGTGCATGAGTTTATCTTGCTTCAAATATATAAAAAAGAAAAGATAAAGCTTCATTTTTTATTCCATAAAAGATTGATGAGCCAGCGCGTCCGGCCTTTTGCAGCTATAATATATTAATGCAGATAGTTTTATTTTTTCGTGGTTTTATTCAATTTTAGCGAGCGTCTGACAGTCATTAAAAAGCGTGTGCTGTGTCAACATAGTTTATTTGACATGTTACACAATGCTGCGCCTACCAGAAAAAAAAATAATATAAGTAACGTGCTTGTTTTATTATCAGCACCTTACTCTAATATTTGCAGAACTCTCCATTGGCTTCACAAATAGCATTCATGCGACGCGGAAGGGATTCATAAAGATTCACCACCAACTCTGGACATTGCCGCAGCCTGTCCCATTCTTCCTTCACAGCATCCCATAGCTGGTCAGTCGTGACGGAGTGAAGTCCTCGCCGCGATAGCTGGATCTTCATGTTTCCCCAGATGTTCTCGATGGGGTTCATGTCAGCCCCTTTTGGGGGCCATGGCATAACCGCCACTCCGCGTTCCTCTAGAAGGTCACGCACACGATTTGACTGATGAACAGGACAAAGGTCATGTTGAAAAAAAAAGCATCCGTCAGGGAAAGGTCCCTCAAGAACGTAAGGAATGAGCTCGTGCTCAATGACGTCGCAATACGTTTCGGAGTTAAGCCTCTGGATTCTTACAAGTGGACCAAGTCCTTCCGCTGACAATGCCCCCCAGACGTTAACGGTTTGTCGCCCACTCCTGCCCACACGCTGCAAGTAAGGGGCATCATACCTGAAACATCAAAATCACAAATTATAAGATCCGGCTTGTTAAAAATTGTCGTGTTGCTCAAAAGTAACATACCGTGCACCTCGCGGTCTCCAAACTTGTTTTCCTTGGTGCCAGTGAGTTGAGAAAGAGGACTCGTCGCTGAAAACAACGGTTTTCCAGTCTTGAATCGTCCATGATGTCTTTTCCATGGCAAACCGCAGGCGGATATCTTTTTGTCGAGGAGTTAAAATTGGCTTCTTGCACGCAGCATAGCTCCTAATACCCGCTTCTGCAAGACGGCGTCGCACAAGTTGGTCACTGACATTCAGACCAAGTTCGCCTCGAATGTCACGGGCCGTAATAAAAGGCTGGTCGACTGCAGCCGCGACGATCCATCGATCTTCCTCATCGGTAGTGGACCTTGGGCGGACGTCGTGAGGAGCGTCATGGATGCGGCCGTTGTCGTCTCGAAACGCCGTGAAAATTCGGGCCACTGCGGTTCGGGTCCTTCCTGTCATCCGGGCGACTTCTCGTTGGGGCATTCCCGCGCGGCATAGGGCCACAATTCGCCAGCGTTCGTGAATTGGCACTCGCGACGGCATCTTCACGAATGGATACTGATGGCAGTGAACCGACAATTTATAGAAAAATAAATGTGAAGTGAAATGGCACTGTGCTTTTTATTAAAAGAAAAAAATATTGCCATTATGTTCCTTTTCTTTCATATTTGAGACAAGATAAAAGTATGCACAGGGCGTCAAACAGATCGCGATAAAACCACGCGGCGATTAAATAATAAAAAAAGGCTATCACTCTGCAGAGATTACCCATCGGGGGTTGTGCACAGCGTGGGAACAGCCGATGAGCGCTCGTATCAGCTTTGCACACCTCCGACTCGCGTCACCAGGCAGCCCGTCTTTTATCGGTAGATGGCGCAGCAAGTTCTGGAGGCCACGCGTTCCGCTGGCCCATTTCGTTTCGTTGAGCACTGTACATCAACAAGTACTTGAGTGTACTTTTGAACTGCTTCGCGAAGCAAGCAAACAAACAACCTGCCAAAGTCACTGGGAAAAGCAATGCGAAAGCAAAAAAAGGTCACACACTGCTAGCACGAAGCAGATTGCAGCGTGCAACTCTTATTTACCAGGCAGTGTGAGCTGGACTACGTTCTCCCATTCCCCTGTTTTGTTCTTAGTTCCTAGCAACGCCGCGAAAGCATATAAACAAACGTGTAACGTGCAGCTGAAAAAAATAAGTGAAGCTCTTTTTTTTGTAAATAGTTTCGTTTTGTTGCTTCCGCTTTGTTTGTTTTAAACTCAGCACCAACGGCGAGCACCACCTGCTAATTTTCAATGGTCCTACCAACGTCCGATGCGATCGCCGTCGTTGAAGGAGGTCTTTGTTGGGTTATTTGTATCTTTGTATTGTCTGCTAACTTCTTTGTTTCATGCGCCGTTGTTCGCGACCGTTCCCCATTTCTTTTTATTTTCGTGTCGGATGGTGATCCCATGTTTTCTGCAAAGTTCCGAAAGTGTTTGCACGGTCATTTTTCTCATTACGTTTCGTTTTTTTTTGTAATGCTGCAGAGGCTGGTGCGCTTGCCCTGGTAATTTTAAAATGTTCACGCACGTTTTAATAAACAACTATTCTGGTAAGACATTTTGACAACGCAGTTTGTAACGGATAAACCGTAGCCTCTTAAGACGTAGTTCGAGTAGCTAAACGCCCTTTTTCCGCTTCCCAGATGCGCTTCAAACGCGTGTCATCCCCCTGGGTGGCGTTTGAGACCTCTGAATAAACTGCTCTATCTTAGTTTTTGCGCGCGTTGTTATTTGACTGTCGTAGCAGTTGCGATCAGTGGATTCCGCTTTGCAAGCGGACTGACCGTAATGAATTGTTTCTGCTGTTGGGGTGACAAACGGGGCTCGCAAAGCTCGACGACGTCGCGGAGCCTATACGTTTCCATTGCGTCGTCTGCTTTCGTAGACTCCGAGTCCGTTAGAGGCGCCACAGTCACGTTCGCCGCCGCTCCCATAGGTTTTCGGAGGAGTTTCCAGTATTGGCGAAGCTATATCGTATTTGGTGGCTCGGAATCTCGGTAAGAAAAGAAAAGAAAAGATCGGCAATGGCGTCCTATTCTGGCGCGCGTTTAATGCATCTATACAGTGCGCGGTGCATAATCTGCTGGTTTTAGCGATTGTTTTATTCTCTTTTTCTTTCAGTTCGCTTATGGAGCCACGCTCAAATTCATCGTCCTGGCGGTAACCTTTGCGTCGATGAACACTTTGGGCACCCTCGTCTTCGCTGGAAACCAAGTGCACAAGAGCTCGGCAGCTGCTCAATTTTATCACTTAACGGGCATGTCTAATTTCACGAACAACTAGTGTGTTCCGAGAGTGTTTTTTTCTAGCAAAATTTGAAAAGATGCAATCAACCCTAGCACACCACGGGCTTTATATAACAGCGTGGTTTTGTTTTATTTATATATTGGTTATATGATCCTAAGGTGTTCTTATTCGGGAAGAATATTTAAATAAAAGACTTATTTGCATGCTGCAGTTTTTGCTACAGAGGTGATGGTCCCGGTGGCAGTCGCATGCAAAAACAAAGGTTTCAATAAGCAGTGTAATGATCGTGCTTGGCGCCATATAAGTGAGGCTTAAGAAAACACGCTGGTTTATTGAGACATCTATTCTGAGAACCACCACCAAATACGTTTCTAGATGTGACTATCGACTTTCCAAGATCGCGCATTCTTTAAATTTATATAATAAAGAAATTATACAAAAAGCTTTATAAGTGCTTGGATCAAAGTTCCTTTGTATTTGTTTGCGTCCTCTCTTTCAGGGCCCAAATCGGTTCCTTTGGTTTATCTCACACGCTTCAAGGTCGAACGAAGGAAACCGTCGTCCAATTCTGAACCATTAGCAACTCGACTCGAATATAGTTGTCAGTTGCCATACCTTGAACTTGAAGCACACAGATATTGTACAATAATGAGTGGCATAAAAAATTAGGAACATTTTAGTCTCTCCTGGCTCTGTTACACACGCGAATTATTGGCATCAAGTCACTGGAGTCAGCGAGACATTGCTTGAAGTGTCTATATCAGGGGTCTGCAAACCCCGGCCCGAGAAGTCTTGCCCTCGGCACGCTGCTGATGGCGGTCTTTTCAATAAAACCCAGCCCGCGGCCCGCTTCCAGCAGACCCAGGCTATTGGCTCAAAAAGAAGTGCGCGCAAAGAAACGGTGTCGCGACACGATCTAAATACGCTAGCTAAGTCATAAGAAAGAACGAGAGAAATATCGTAAAACGGGTCGTCTCGGCATATTATTCATTCAACATTGTCGTCACTAGCATTACCATTCTTATTCCCCTGATGCGTGCCTGCGTAACTATGCAAACAATTCCATTGCGTTCTCATGTGCATTGCGCTTTGTGTCCTCTGTCAACACTATTGTGTATTGTAAGCATTAGTTTTATAATTTTCATTCGTGGTCTGCTCTCTTCAAACATGCCAAAGTTCTAATGCGCATTGATTTATGCCTGGAGTTATTTTGGTCACAAATGGTGTGTTTATGTCGTAGTTAGCTAAATATTAAATCCTCATTTGAAGTATGTGTCTTTATCCTCCTTAGGGTTTTAACACTTACCCTAGCATTCGTGTCTATGTTTAAATGCTTATCTAGATTTGTTTACTTACATCTTATTCGTGTATAATTACTATTCTTTTCTGACCTCGAGAGAGCAACAAATCGCAAATCTGGTCCCTTGGACAAACTTTTGGGTACCATCTGTTTACATCTACGCAAGCAATGATGTAATCAGCATTTATCGTGGCAGTAAATTGTTTTAGCACCTCAGTCTTTAAGATTTCCTCCCACATTCCTTCCACTTTTAAGTTTTAGCCAACCTGTCTTCTATTAACGCCTAAACGTAAGGTTGAGTGAACATCTATAAACATAAAAAGAAGCTGACACATTTCTTGAAAAAAAAAAACGAGTTAGAGGAGAATTCAGACGTAGTTTTATGCCGTAAATTTGAACATTACGTTTGTTTTCTCAAAAACTAACTAAAAAAAAAAAAATTCAACCTCTTTACTTTGGTGATGAAGGAAGAGCAGCGGAGCTGCAGCTTCTGCTCTCGGCAGTGGCTTTCCAGGCGAGCGATCTGCTCTTCTTTCGCGAGGGAATTTGAAGCGCTCGGCGCACGCGGCGGTTGTGGAGCCATTCGCACTGCTGCGTACGTCGCTGCTCCTTCCGCACCCGGTCTTCTTTCCCTAAAGAAAGGGCACACGGCCGACCTATTGACTTCGTAAGTGTGACGTCATGGGTCCAAACAAACCGTTGCTAGGGTCGTTGTTATGGACGAATACATGTGGCTCGGTTTCGCTTCGAAAACCCGACCGTTCAGAAATCAGGAGTAGGATTTAACCTTCTAAGAATCACTGATATAGAAAGCTTGAATGTCATATATGTTTCGACAGAAGTTTGCCGGTAATCGCTCGTTTCTGAAATATTTACGACTGCAACTTCCGGTCCTCTAGATGCCTGCAGCAGACGACGAATGCAAAAACTATGCCGTCTGCCGCACGCCGGCCGGCCAAGCCGGGGCCGTCGTTTGAATCGTGTGAATAAAGACGATATTCTGACATCGCATTTGTTTGAAATATAATGAGTTTCAGACACTTATAAAAACTCATAGTGGGGTGCGATGCAAAATATGGTTTATCGAAAGTCCGGGCGTCGATCGAGATGATCGTCTGCTAAAAGATCGCATTGCACCCGGGAGAAAAGCACTTCAGGCGAACGGTTGAGATCCCAAATTTTGTTTGCGGACTCGCGCTATGCGAGGGTGCTTCGTATACCTGGTTGTAACCATCGCGTGGAGAAAGATTCTTGCAGTTTCTTCAGATTTCCGCAAGATCCCAAAGCGCGAAAGAACTGGATAAAAAACATAAGGTAAGTTTATTACAGATTGTACTCGCATCGCGGGTTCGATGAAGATCTTCACCAAAAGAGCCCATCCACGGAATTCGATGTATACCAAGGGGGAAAAAAAGCAAAATACTGCGAAATTGCGCTAGACATGCAATACTTCAATAACCTGACAACCACAATAATAATAATAACAAACGACTTACCTCGACGGCGTACGATTTGTTTCTCATGCTGGCCTGCACTACGCCGGTAATGCACTTCAGGTCGTCGTCGTAACTGATCTGCATGACGTGGTTAGATTTTACTGTATTTTCACCCCTCGTAGCTAAGCTGGGTTGTTCACCGAAACAAAAAAAAAAAAACGCACATTGCGGAGGCCTCTACGGCCATGGTGATGCACTTGTTTTTGTCGCCTGTTTACCGACGCAATTCAATGAAGACGCCCGCTGCAACAGAGGCCAGCAAATCTATCGTGTCGTCTGCTACCAAAGCAAAGCGGAGTGTAAGACTTCAGAAATGGCTTTCATCGTTGCGATATGGCACTGAGGCGACAAGAACATCTTCATAATTAGATATCAAGAAGTTAGGTTGCTTACAAAAAATTGTTTACTTACTTGTAAGCAAAAATCTAGCCTCATGTGGAGTCTCCATGCATTAGTTCATAGCAACGTCCCTAGCAACGGTTTGCTTAGACCCAGACGCCATGTTGTGACGTCATCACTTACGGGGTCAATTGTGAGTCCAAACCGAAACTGATAAGAGCATAGGAAACAGCGCGCAAAACAGACGAGGACGAAGAAGAAACACGTGACGTGCGCTGCACTCGTCACGTATGTTTCGTCTTCGTCCTCGTCTGTTTTTGCGCTGTTTCCTACGATGAATTCCCACCAACTAGCCCAACTATCCATTCTTCTATGATAGCTGGAAAGGTTGCCGCCATCTATGAGCTACGGCGGCAACCAGACTGGTTGCCTGCTTGCCGCCGTCGCTCATAGATGGTGGTAGCTTTCCAGAGGTTCGTGTAGGTTTGTGTCGACATTTCTTTGGTACCGGACACGATCCTGGAGAACCTAGCCCTTAACAGATTCACTGTAAAAAAAAATGATTAGCTGTGACGTCATACTAGGATCTTCGGGCCGCCAAGCGCGTGCCGCTCGTGTGGGCAGCACGTGCGATAGGCCTATTTCTAAATTACCCAGGCGTCAAGGAGAATGCAGAGATTGGTGTTCTATGCGCCACACGCGCACGCCTTCCCCGTGTAAAAGATTCGAAGTAAATAACCGAAATAAAGCGTTGACGAACGCGCCTGCAAGATGCAATTTGTTTTAGGCAATTCCTTTAAAAAAGTTACTATACTGCTGAGGACAGCACGTGCGGCGCGTGGAACACCAATCCCTGCATTCTCCTTGATGCTTGGGTTATTTAGCAATAGGTCTATTGCAAGCCTGCCTGGTATTCGCGACTCCAGCGAACTATGGGGGGCGCGCTGGTCAGGCAAAATGGCAGACGAAAGGAAGTCGTTCTAGAAGAATCTGGAGTTGGGCAAGTTGGTACCTCTTAGATTCGAAAAGCGCCAGAAAACAAGGACAACAGAAGGAATAGACGAAACGATGCGCTACTTTCAACAGAATTTTTATTGGGATATATGTTTGTTTTTCCGAATAAAAATTCGGTTGAAAAGTAGCGCATCGTTTCGTCTATTCCTTCTGTTGTCCTTGTTTTCTGGCACTTTTCGAATCGAAGTCGTTCTCGTCGTTCAGCACGCGGACCACCTTATATCAATAAATCATGGCCTCCGTGGCCCAGACGATTTCCCGTTCTTTTGGCCTCTGTGTCGTTTGACTACACGTTTGAGCATTTGGGTGACTTGATTTGTGTGATGGATGAGTTTGTTGATGGTGAGGTTGGCGGCTCCATTCTGTTGAAAGGTGACTCCTAGGATTTTGATGTCGGTGCGTTGCGGGATAGGGTTTTGGTTAAGGTGGGGCGAGATTAGTTGCCTGTTGGGGTCCTTGTTTTTGGAGACGACTATGTACTCAGATTTCTCTGGGGAGAGGAAGAGGCCGCATTGTGTTGTGTATTGTATGCGGTGGCATGCCTTGGTGAGGGCGTCCTCTTGCTCGCCTGGTGAGCCGGTGGTTGTCCATAAAGTGATGTCGGCGGCATAAAGTGAATGGTGGAGATTTGGGATTGCATTCAGTGTATGAGGCAGGTGCATCATGGCTGTGTTAAAGAGTATGGGTGAAAGAATCGAGCCCTGGGGGACTCCGCGATGTAGGGAAAAGGGAGTGGATTGATGGTTTGGTATTTGGAAGGACGCCGTACCTCCGGAGAGGAAGTTGTATATAAAGCTGTTCGTTCGGGTGCCACAGTTAGTTGAGGCAAGGTGTTCCAGAATAACACTGTGCGATACGTTGTCAAAAGCTTTGCTAATATCTAGGGAAAGGATCACGCGGAGTTGGTGCCTGCTCGGCCACGAGTAGACGTCGTTATAGATGCGTGCGAGACTGTCATGTGTGCCAATGTTTTGGCGGAAGCCGGTGAGAGTGGGGGGGAGCGGATGATGGGTTTCGAGATGACAGTCGAGGCGATGCAATACCACTTTTTCGAGGAGTTTACCCGCGCAGGATGTGAGGGAAATTGGTCGGAGGTTGTTGATGGTGAGTGGTTTGTTGGGTTTAGGTAAGGTCATGACGGAGGCGTGTTTCTACTCGGTGGGGGGGGGGGGGGGGGGGGGGGGGCGGGGGGAATTCACTCGTTTCCCATATATGGTTGTAGAAGGCCAGGAGTTCTGCATGTTGGTCGTTATTGAGGTTCCTTAATGGCTGATAGGTAATGTCATACTCTCCCGTTGGGGTATTTTTGGTGGTGAACTTGAGAGCGGATTGTAGTTCCGTTAGAGTGAAAGGGGTGTCAAGGTCGTTAGGGTGGAAATCAGGGGCCCGTGGTGGAGGGACGATGGAGTGGGAGTTTGGGAGGGGGAAAAAGGTTTGGCGCAGGTCTTGTTCTAGTTGTTGGGGGGAAGATTTTGGTTGCTAGCATGATGGGGGTGGGAGGTTTTTGTTGGGTGGAAGGGTCTAGAAAAGATTTAAGCAAACGCCAAGCGCGTTTGGTGCCGAGCTGCCCGTTTAGGGAGTCACATAGCTGAAGCCAGTTTTCGACCATCAGTTTGTCGGCGTAGGTTTGTATTTCTTCGTTGATTTGGGTGAGGCGAGGCTTAAGTTGCGTGTCAGTTTTTCGGCGTTTGAGTTTGAAGACTGTACGGTGGCGGGAGTCCCAAAGATTGACGAGGTGTCGGTCGATGTACTGGTTTTCAGTGGATGTGTAGAGGCGTTTGGTGCGTTCGTTTTGTAGAGTGAGGATGTCGCGGAGCCAATGGACCAATGGATAGGAGATGAGGAAGCTGGTGGGGGAGAGGAGGCTCGGAATTTGTCTCAATCTCTGATTAGGATGGGTTTACGGCGTATTTTCTGGGGGTGCGGGGATTCTAGGCTGGTGATGATAATCCTGTGATCGCTACCTAGTTGTTTATCAGTAACAGTCCAGGTGAGTGTTAGTGTGCCTTTGTGGAAAGTTAAATCGGGGTTAATATCCCTTTCCACCGAGTTTCCTGTTCTAGTATAGCTTGTGGGTTCGTTGAGTAGGGTAAGGTGGTTGGCGTTGGCCGCGTTTTCAAATTTCCTGCTTCTGAGGGTGGAGATGTGAGAGCCCCAGAGTACGTTGGGGGTGTTGAAATCACCCGCAAGAAGAACGCCGCAGCTTTTACGCGAGGTGAGGATTTTGGTGAGCCAGGTTGTTGGGTCTGCTAAGTTCTTTCCAGGTCTCCAGTATGCGTTAATTATGAGGAGTGGGCGTGCGGAGGTGTCCGGAGGTTGCGTGATAGTTACATGTTCTTGGACACTACCCAGGTAGCACCGAGTTCTGGGCCAATATTTGGCTTTTGTCTGGGAGTCTAGGGCATTAAAAAGCCCGAAAAAGCCAAAGTAGAGCCAAACCTCACCTTCCTTGGCAAGAGTCTGGGTATTTTGGCCCTAATTCGCCAAAGAAGTGCCAAATTTAGGCTTCACTGCCTGGTAGTTCGGCTGTCATCTGGCATATTTGGGCCTAAATCGCCTAACAAATGCCAGAGTTAGGCTTACTGCCCGGTAGTTCGGCTGATATTTGGCATTTTTGGGCCAAAATTGCCAACTAAATGCCGAAGTTAGGCTTTACTTTTTGATAGTTGGCTGTCATCTGGCACCTTTGGGCCAAAATCGCCACAGATGTGCCTGAGTTAGGCTTAGTGGCTTGTAGTTTGGCTGATATTTGGCATTTTTGGGCCAAAATCGCCAAACAAGTGCCAAAGTTAGGCTTCATTTTTTGATAGTTCGGCTCTCATCTGGCATCTTTGGGCCAAGACCAGAGAAAAGCCAAACTTTGGCACGTCCCAAATACCGAAATTAGGCGTTGCTCTGGCAGTTATGGCTGAAGTATGGCACCAACTTTGGCGCTCCTCTGGCGGACCAGAGAAACGCCAAACCTTGGCATGCCACAACTTTCCAGATTAGGATTTACTATGGCAGTTATAGCTCAAGTATGGCACCAACTTTGGCGCTCCTCTGGCCGACCAGAGAAACGCCAAACCTTGGCATGCCCCGAATTCCCAGATTAGGATTTACTATGGCAGTTATGGATCAAGTATGGCACCAACTTTGGCACTCCTCTGGCGTACCAGAGAAGAGCCAAACTTTGGCATGCCCTAGGATCGCCCAACTAAGGCTATAGTTAGGCACCGTACTTTGGCACTGATGAGTGCCATGGTGCAAAAACCTAACTGCGCCAAGGTTGGGCCCTTATGTTTGCCAGACCTTTGCCCAAGTTGGGCATTCCTCTGGCGTGCTACCTGGGTATACACTATTGTTTAGGTGGGAGCAGTCTATTTGTAATGTGGGCAGTTATTTAACGATGTAAGTTGCACCCACTGGAGTATTGTGTTTAGCAGAGATAGAGGGCTGAGTGAAGGTAACATACCCTGTGAGGTTAATTTCAGCAAGTGGTTCCTTGATTAGGAGGATGCCGGGTTTTTGGGGCAGGGAGAGGAGGTACTGTTGTAGGTCTTTTTTTTCGGCGGAGGTTGCGACAATTCCACTGTAAAATTTGTAGTGTCGAGTTAGTCATCATTGCACTCTGAAAGGGTAAACGAGAATGATTCACAGCGGCACTTAGTGTTATCGCTGGATTGGTCCTGGGTTTTTCGTTTTTGATGGGCTCTTAGCAGGGCCTGGAGGGAGAGTGGGTTTGTCTTGAGATATGCGAGCTCCCTGCGTAGGGCAATGTTTTCTTGCTCAATCCGGTCCAGCTTAGACCATAGCTGTTGGAGGGCCGTGTGGAGCCTTTTGAGCATGTCAGAGTCGTGTTGGGTAGTGGAGGTGTCTTTCTTCGCCTTCCCTGTCTCAGGTCAAGGTATGTCCACTTTTCACGAGCTCGCCTGCGCGCCCACCTTTTTTGAGACCTACAGTGTAGTCATAACTTGCAACAGCAACTTCTTTCATCTTGTCTGGAATACCTCAGTGCTAAATTCGCCACGTCTTTTTTTGTATATATATTATTGTCTAGCTGGATTTGGTCTTATCCCGAATATGGTAGGCCTTCGTGTGTATTAATAGATATGTTACGAAATACAAACTAGAGGTTGTGTGCTGCAAAACGTGTTTAAATCAGAGATCAATGTCTGATAAAACGTGATTTAAGAATGTCCAAGTTTTTACGCTGTGCTATGCTAGTGTGTTCAGTTTTACTTTCGAGAATTAAATATTGCCAAACCTGTTTTCATATCATTTCTTGTTTTCAAGTTACGGCTTTGAATTCTAAAAACAAAGCCTTTTCGAAAATAAACTTGCTGTGCAACATAACATAAACCCTGATACTCTACGTAAAAAAGGACACATACACCGAATGGTCTCAAACACAGTTGAAATTTTTATTTACCAAAAAGTGCCTAATAGGCACCGTGAAAAAACGTAAGGGGGAGAGAGAAACCTAGAATGCCTTGAAAGATCCTAACACAAATCCCAATACTATCAAGAAGCACACCTGAGTGATGTACTCATAATAGAGAAGGTAATAACGGGATGTTTAAAACCACAGGGTAAAAGAGACAATACCCCAAATGGCAATATCCCTGGTTTAATCAACACTAACATCTGCTCATAAAATGGAAAGGCTATTGATATCACCACCATGCAATAAACCCATATCCGGGGGCGGTATCGTCCGTCTCTAAACACAGCCCATGAAATAACTGTGAACAGGTCCATCATGTTCCTCGACCTCACACTGGAATTTAAAGATATAAACTAATGTTGGAAGTATGAACCAAGGTCGTGCAAAGTATATCGTTTGTTTGCATCTGGGCATTCCAAAACTATAAAACGTAGTCTTTCCTACGTTGCTAAGTATCGGCCTTAAAGGGTAACTGCAAAGAAAAAAAAAAAGTGTTTTTTAAACAGTCTAATTGGGACAAGCATGTCACAAAACAAATGTTCCGCGAAAAAAATATTTTTTTTAGCAATAGTTACGCCACAGGACGTAATTTAGTCGGAGTCAGAACCTCTCCATATTTGAAACTCCCGCTCTTTCGACCCCCGTGGAGGAGAAGCCCCTCACTCTCCTTGCGTTGCGGAGTTGAACGACGCAGCGTCTCGACTTCCGGTAAGATCTGGTAACAACGCACGTTAAACATGGCGCAGGTATCTGCGCGGTTTGCGAGCTCATAGCGAAAACGTGACCGGAGAAGTGCCCCTGTGATGTTCACGAAAGACGGAAAGTATCATTCGTAATCGTCGTGTGTGCTTTGAAAGCGAAGGGAGCCACAGGGCCCACGAGTGCACAACCACAAGCCAAGGTTCACGAAAGCGCTGCGTTGACTTCGGCGATCTCGTTCTGTTTGGGGCAACACGGCGAAGCGACAAAGAGCTGAAGTGTTCGTGGTGTGTGTGGTGCGGTGCTTGAAAGTAAACACCCACACTAACACGGAGCGCAAATTGGTTTTGTGGGGTTGATGTTTAACGGGTTCAGTCTCGTCGTCGTCAGCTGATCCAGTCAAACTGGTTGGGGAGGACGCAGCGAGCGTTTTTAAAAGTAAAATCTTCCTTCGTTCCGTTTCAAAATGTGGAAGATTCCCGACGCATACCGTGAGTAAAAAGCTCTGGGCGTTTTCAACAAAATTACGTCGTTTTAATTGAACAATGAACTCCGAATTGTCCTAAATCTGCCGTTTTTATGCTTCGTGTTGTTGGACTGCGTTTGCACAGCGACTTGTTGCGCTCATCGTGCGGTGTGAATAAATTTGGGCAAGATTTCGTACCTGCCCACAGATGCATGAACTGAGACCATTTTTTACGTAGTGAACGTATTGCTTTTTTATTTTGTGTCTAGTCGCGGACGTTCAATGCACCCAGTGCGAATCTCGACGGCCTCCGGAGCAAGATGACGAGAACGTAACTGGACACGTTTGTCGCTACGCGAACGCCCGATTGCCCCCAGCCAAATAGCATTCCTTTCGGGGCCACATGGCTGCTGGAAGACTCGCTGTCGGGATCACTCATCTGACATCTCCGAAACGTAAGCTTTTGCTTGCGCAAGCAAAACAAAAATAAAAAAATAAAAATAAAACACGCTAAGCAAGCAAAGAGGAAAACAAAAGAACTACGCTATCAAAGTCAAACCCCCGTCGCTTCCTATCACTAACACCTGCGACAGCTGCTAAACACACACTACTTCACTTCAAGAAGTCTCACTCAAGCACCTGGGTCAGCACTAAACACTGATCACTTCGGCGAAACGACTAGTCGAAGTAGGCGAGACAGGCGGGAGCAGCGACTTCGGTGGCCATGAAAGAATGGCGAAGCTTTTGTTTGTTATGGTATGAATTCAAACGGAAGTGCCCGTTTTGTAAACCTTTCGTAAAGAATAGTAACTTTCATCACATGGGTTATTCTTTAAACGTAAAAATATGCCGCTCAAAAGGAAATTGCAACATATAACAAAGGTTTAACAACCAAGATCTAAGCTGTCAATCAAACTCTTAGCCAATGATAAGTATAGCAGCCGATTGGGATTGACGTCACGGAACCCCAACTTCGTGGCGCGCGATTTAAAATGGACGAAATAGCCGCAAGCTAAAATCAGTCTCACGCAAAAAATATTGCTGTAAATTTTTTTTTTCGCGGAAAAATTGTTTTTTGACATGCTTGTTTCAATTAGGCTGTTAAAAAAAAGCTTTTTTTTTTGCAGTTATCCTTTAAAGAAATATTGTCACCAGAATAACGGGCGATGTTTGAAAAGTAATTTTCCTGCCTACGTAATTCTTGTTATCCGATTGGTTTCCTGGTATGCGCATCTGAAAACATCTGCAGAAAACTAACACAAATCAGCTGACACAGATACGGAAGAGTTAAGACCAGAACTAAGCAAAACATTGTAGTACCTATTAGCGGCGAAATGTTTTGGTGGCGCCCTCCTGTGCTTCCCCCTTTTGACGTCATTACCTTACAAACTTACAAGTTCGATGGTGTTTGTTATTAGTATGGTGGAATCTTCAAATCATTGCGCTCTCAAAGAAACACTGCCAACTCCGTCAAAATTAAAGTTCTTTCATTCCTCTTATTTCCGTCGATGATAAATCCCCTTTCCGACGTCATAGTCAGCGTTTGGCCAATCGTGGAAGGCCGACCACAGCGACGCTTTTCGTCGCGCACGGGGCTAATACATTCATGGCAAAACCCATAAATTAAAAGGAAGTAACTGCGTGGCAGGGCATTGAGGTTGTGTGCTCTGCTCCAAACAAGGCGTATTGTATGGAGAAAGGTATAAAACGCAGGCGAGCTGGTGAATCGCATCCAAAGTAACCCTGAGACGTAGGAACAAAACAACAACGGACAGAACAATGAAGTCTTTAACACAACTTGAAATTTATTGAACAACCATTGCCTTAAATGCTCGTCCCAGACCTCTTTCACAATTCAAACGACCTCCTCGCCCACTACAGAGTGTACCCTAATAAGACAAGACAAAGTGAATTGCAACTTGAATGAGAACAAAATGGGCAACATTTCTTACAAGACAAAATATGCCCCGTGTGATACAGGGCTTGTTTAACAGATTCCCCTATCACATGGCAAATGTACGTCACATCGAACAAACTGGCAGGCGCGTAAATGATAGGACAAGAAACCATGCAGCATCTGTCAAAGAAAGTACAGCAGGTCATTGCCGCACCTGTAAATACAGTGTTGTGTTCAGCAGCATCACCATTCTTTCAAAAAACAAAAGCCTGTATGCACGAGAAATGCGAAAACATTTAAAACAATGGCCATCGAAGGAAACAAAGCAGCATGCGTCAGCGTGCCTTTCATCAAACTTGACAAAAAAAGCAATAGTTTCGGTGAAATGCGGGTCGTTTCAAACTAAATTGTATCTATAGCTCAGAGTAAAGAACAAAAAGAAGCAAATAGCTGAGGCGCATGAAGAGGAAAAGTATTAAACCATTGTTGGTAGTCCAGTGATACGTTTTTTTCTCAAGTTCAAGCTGGCCCTATCCATGGTGGCTGTGTGATGAACTGTGCAATGTGTTGGAGCTGAAGAGACTGCGTAGCTTATGGACTGCCATGACTGTGGAGCAGGGAGCGAAGTGTGCACTTGACGGCTTTCACGGGGAGGGCTTCACTGACGGGAAGTGAACAGACGGGTTCTTAATGGTCGGGACCTCAGTCGTGGTGGCGAGCTGCTCCCCGTTGCTGGTGGCGTCTGTGCTGGGCATTACCGCGGCGAGGGCGGTAAGGGCTCTCCGACGGTGTCCTTTTGGGCGGAACCACCGTCGTGGCGACAGTCTCCTTGACACCGGCGGCATCCCTCATGGGTGGGACTGCTATCCTGGCGTGTGTGGCGCTGCGCAGGGGCACGGCTGCAGCGGGTCTCAAAACGAGCGACAAGGCGTTGCCTCAAATCCCTGTTTGAGAGGCCGACCGGAAGTGTGGCAGGAGCCAGCCTCTCGCCATCATACGCTAACCCCTCCGAGCTCGGCTCAGACTCCAATTCTGACTTTTCGGGGTCGGAACCTGACTCCGGTTTTGGCTCGCTCAATAAATAATTGGGTTGTGTGTATGTTTATACAGCCTAGAACTTGGTCTGCCTCAACGGGCGACGAGTCTCCCAGCTGTAGATGAGAAATTTAGCCAGTGCAGTACAACCGCTAGCCTGGGGTCTTTAACGTGCACCACGCAGTAGTGGTACACGACCGCACGCCGGTACGATGCTCATCCAGATCGAAACGGGCAGGGGTGGGGATTGAACCCAGGATCTCTGGGTTCTGCAGCGCGAGCTTTCGCTCCACGCGCTCCGAGCTGGCGTGCGCTAGACCACTCGGCCACCAATCCCCCCATTGGCTCGCTCAATACAAGGCAGACATTGTGCAGCGCTGCACGTGCCGTTGTAATGGTGGTGGTGGATATTGATGGATAGTAGTGCAGAGTGCTGTGCTTTTGCAGACACCAGAACCTGTTTTTCTACAGCTCACTGCAGCACTCCACAACGGACCTGACCGAGAAATGTGACTTACTAGACCGGCAGCAAGCAATGGAGGTCACGTGGATCCCAGGGACAGGGGTGATGAAACCAGAATCCAAGCCGTAGTCGTTTGCACGTGTAGAGGACGGAACCTATTATAATCTGTTCTCTTTAAAATTGACGGCAAAAAAGCAGCGAAAAGGGCTGATTGCAACTTTGTGTTTTCCTGGTACTATGCTCCTTTCGATAGTATTTACAAAGACGTGCCAGAGGTATAGAGAGAGGGCCTGCACAGTTGTTGATGTTTGGTACCGCACATTTTCTGTGGTACTGAGGTTTTCAAGCGGTACACAGCCACCGTATGCAAGAGGAAGGAATCGAGCAAGCTCACCGAGGAGGAGCCTGTCATCGTCTACCAGCCGCCCTTGCTTGGTGTTGCCGCAGAGCCAAGAGAAGCATTAAACAGAGGAGTCGTGCTCCCATCCAGGGCACCGTGGCTCCATGCATCTTAACCGGCATTTGGCGTCGCGCATCTGGAAGTGAGAGAGAGATACCGACATTAATTTACCTGAATGTTCCACTCATGGTTCACTAAGCAGTCTCAATTCCAGAGCCTTCCAAGTTCTTTTGACACTATTAACATGATTGCAACACACCTACATGAACGCAAGATATGATGATACGGAACCACTTCCTTCAAACAAAAATAATATGGCGGGCGGAAGGATACACGTTTTAAAAGTCACGGCATACTACCTTGAGCACACGCTCGTGCAGTCGCAGCACAGGGGCAGATTCAGAAGGGGTGGTCCGGATGTCCTGACCCCCTCTTGAATTCTGCATGTGTACAAATTTAGGGCGTGCAAACGGGGGGGGGGGGGGGGAGGGGGGGTCTCCAACATATGATACGCTGACCAACAACCTGACCCCCCCTCTATAAATACCTGCGTCCGTCCCTGGCGGAGCACACAAGCCCGCACCTCTCATTTATAAAATGGCATTTCCACACCGTTCTGGCGTTCGGCTAACTGATTTTGAGTACGTAATACGAGCGTACACCCGCAGGCGATATGAAGGTGAACGCCGGACCGTCGACCGGTCCGTGCTATCAGCGCCATGACGCTGCTGCCATGGCAGCTCGCTTTCTTATTGCTCGCATCGCCGAGGCTCTACTTGGTTTCAACTTAGGTCCGAGCGTGGCCGTTGTTGTGAGCTGAAGGTCCACTCAAACAGCGCAAAAAGCGCAACGTCATGGCGTTCTTCGCCCTTGATAGGACGAGCCGGTGGAGGAGCAGGCACAGAAAGACGGCAAACACCGCTGGTCCTATCAACTGCGGAGAGCACGCCATGACTGTAAAGATTTTGTGTTCACGATCAGTGCCAGCAACAAGAACAACTTCTTTATTTTTGAGCACGCGCCCCTTAGGTCTCTTCGCGTGCACGCAGTGTGGCTCCCGCTAGCATATGGTACATCCCCCTTTTTTTTAAAGGAACAAAGAACAAAGCGCAAAAGAACAAAAAACAAAGAAGGCATAACTTAAAAAGGGAAAGTAGAAAACAAACAAAACAAAGTTATACACAACAACCACGAGCAGCGCGTGGAGCGGGTTGTACCCGTTTAGATTATACTTCGTCTCACCTTAGCTTGGACTAACTGCGAAGGCTGTGCAAGCGTGAGCGGGTTGCCTTGTCTACCTTGACTAGAGCACTCGCTGGACGAGCGCTCCTGCAGCCGCCGAGGCTTCATCCAAAGCGAATAGCTCGCGCTTTTTGCATGCGCGGCTAATAATAGTCCATGCTAAGGTGAGACGAAGTATAGTTCTGCCTGTTGGAAGCCCTGTATGTAGCCCAGGCGTTGTGGTAGCTTTCTAGGTCTATTGGACTGACGTCCTGCTCCTGCTGACGCCTGCTCAAGGACGGATAAGGTTGGTGGGTGAGGCGACGCCTGGGTTCGAGGAGGCTCTGGCGGTGAGGGGGGCTGTGATCCATCTCTTGATGTTGGTAAGCAATCGTCGTTGCCGTCCTCTGAGTCGCTGTCGTTGACGGAGATGGAGAAACCTTCCGGTGTCTTTCGAAGATGCTGTCGGTTACGGCGGAGGATCCGGCCGTCCACGGTAAGCGCAGTGTATGACCTTGGGGCCACCAAGCCTTGCACTTGTGCTTTACGCTCCCATCGCCCGTTGTTAAGGATCCACACGATGTCTCCCTGCTGAAAAGGAGCTAGCTGTCTTCCTTTCGTCTCGTTCTGGACGTGCTTTCTGACCGGAGATGCAGGAGACCCGGTGAAGTCGGGAAGTAGGGTTCGTAGTTCTCGGCCCATCAGTAGTTCTGCGGGTGAGCGGCCATCTTCAAGGAGAGTTGCCCGGTAGTTGAGGAGGCCCAACCAAAAGTCTTCTTTGGCACACTCCGTTTTGTGTAGTAGACGCTTGACAACTTGTACACCTTTTTCCGTTAGGCCGTTAGACCTTGGAAATATTGGACTTGAAACAGTATGCCGAAAATCATAACGTGCAGCAAAATCCTTAAATTCTTTCGAGGAAAATTGTGGGCCCCCATCCGTGCAAACTTCTAGAAGTAAACCATAGCGGGCAAATATTCGAGCTAACTTCTCAATGACCACCGTTGCTGTGGTTTCGCGAAGGTGTTCCTCTTCTGGGAAATTTGAATAGGCGTCGTACACAACCAAGTAGTGTTTACCGGAGTGTTGGAAGAGATCTGCAGCTACCCTGGACCAGGGATGGTTGGGAACGGTGCGGATAGAGAGAGGCTCGTCTGGCTGTCGGTAGGCAAACTTCTTGCATGTTTCACATCTGTCGATAAATGCGGTAATATCGGCGGTCATTGCCGGCCAATACATCAATCTTCGGGCCTTGGACAAGCATTTACCCAGCCCCAGATGGCCTTGACGTAGTCCTTTCAGCATCTCTCTTCGCATAACTATCGGAATGACTACTTTCTTTCCTTTTAGCAGTACTCCGCTAACCACCGGAAGTTCTGGTGTAAACTGCTTCAGCTCACCTTCCACAGGCTTCGATGATTGGAGGCTGGTGATGACTCGCTGGAAAGCGGGATCGCTGACTGTCGCCTCCTGTAGGCGAGCTAGTGTGCCTCGGCCCACTACCTCAGATAGGACGCCCACCGCATGCACTTCTACATCTGTCGTAGACTCTCCCTGTGATGGATCTGATGAAATCCTCGATAGAGTGTCGGCAACCACCACCTTATTACCGGGGACAAACTGCAACTCAAAATCATACTTCAGTAGTCGTAAAAATAGTCGCTGGAGACGAGGAGGCATTTCTCCTATTTCTTTTTTGAAATGGCCAACAGCGGATGATGGTCTGTTTCGATGGCGATATGTTTTCCCAGTATGTAGTCGTTAAACTTTTCGCAACCGAAGACTATGCCCAAGGCCTCTTTTTCAATCTGAGCATACCGGCGTTCAGTGTCAGTGAGCACCCGAGACGCGTAACCTACCGCACGCCAGTCCATTCTATGCTGTTGAAGCAACGCAGCCCCTATAGAGCAAATGCGGACGCATCAGTTGACAACTTACTGGGCAACTCGGGATCATAGATTGCTAGAACTGGGGTTTGCGTCAGCATTTTATTTAGTTGCTCCCACTGAAGATCATGCACACTGCTCCATTTAAAAATGGTGTCGTTCCTAACTAGACTGCGTAGGGCCTCCGTTTGAGACGACAGGTGTGGTAAGTACTTCCCGAAATAGTTCACCGCGCGCGTTGAACTTCCTTTTTTGTCGTTGGAGTAGGGTGCCGTGCAACGCAGCTTATCAAGTCTGGGTTCGGTTCAATTCCGTTGGAACTGATTCTGTCGCCAAGAAAGTTTATTTCCTTTTGGCCAAAGGTGCATTTGTCCGCATTCAGCGTCAGTCCCTCAGCTTGGGCTGTTGCCAACGCTTGGCGGAGCCTTTTGTCGTGTTCTTCTCGTGTGGCGCCCCACACCAGTACATCATCTACACTCTTAAAAAAAAGGAGTCCAAAGGGAGTCGCTGCTTTCATGACTCTTTTCGCTGCCTCCAGGACTCCCTTTGACACTTCACGACTCTCTTAGAGAGTCAATGATTCGTGTGACTCTGTTTTGACTCTTCCCCTTCTCAACGGGAGTCACCGGTCAGCCGCATTTGCCCTACCGAAAAAAACAGATGCCAGAGGCACAATGTTTAGCAAACGGGGTACTACTCGACATCCACAAAATGTAATTAAAAGTTAAAGCAAGATTTAGCAACACAAAAAAATGTATGTCCGAATTTGTAATCTTCGCAATTTGCCTGCAAAAAATATACTGTAAACGACATAATTTTCGCGGGCTCAAATTTTCGCGAATCGGGCCAAAGCTGAAGATTTGAAATTATTCGCGGGGTCTAATTTTCGCGAATCGACTGTAGCTTCCGTAGCGTTCACATATTGCCCGAATTGTTCACGGGATGTATTTTTCGCGTTTTTAGGCGATTCGCGAAATCCGCGAAAATTAGGTCTTCGCGAAAATTTAGTCGTTTACAGTAATCGATTTTGAGGAATCAGTCTAAACGGCAAGTCGGATAAAGCCCTAGCAAACAGTTTCCGGTTAGTCCAGCCCAGAGTTTGAAGAATCCGCCTAAAAGGCAAGTCGGATAAAGTCTGGGCCAAGTCTCCGACAGTCTGTGGCTGCTCATTACACACATATTAACCCCCCTCCCCCCCGGAAACGCTGCTTCGCGGCGTCCAGCCGGCAACCCAAGCCCCGCCGTTTCCCTATGCACCTCTAGAAAGGGAGTCCCATACCGTTTAGTTCAAAGCTTCGTCGACAACATTTTTTTTTTTTCAATAATAACTGAGCTAAAAAAAAATTAAAAAGGAAAGGAAAAAAAAAAGTATGCATGAAGTTTCGTCGGCATTCCATTTCTCAGTAATGTAAAAAAAAAAAAAACACGTATGTTTATTTTTTGCATCGAACCTGGGTTCGCTCCGTATGAAGCGGGCACCTTTCCACATAGCTACACCTGCGAGTACTCGTTTTAGGAATTCGTTTTATACCAGATCCAACAAGTTTCGCGTCGTGCGTATTATTCTAAACCGAATCCTGCATCTGCATTTTACATATTTCTAGAACTGTCGTGGGGTGCGTCTCTGGGAGTGAGTGAAGGTGCAGCAGCTTATTCAAGACTGTACTCAATTTCTTACATAGCGTGCAATGCACAAAGCTAGCGCACCGGTTTGCATCGCCGACCGTGTCTACGTTCACCTCATAAAATAGTGCATCCCCTGCAAAAACATTTTAAAAAAAGTCGAAAAATGTGCCTCCTTGGAGCTAGTAACTGATAGTGGCGTTATGATTTCGACGAAGCACAAATGTTTTTCAATAAAAAGGAAAATATAATGTAAACTACTTTGAATTGTTTTCGTTTTCGTCTGTGCGGCAGCCGCTGCGGGCTTTCGAGTTGTGTGGCACTGGCTGGTTTTGAAAAGATGGCGTCTTACGCAGCAAGCTCAAGTACCTCTCCTGCTCGGATGTTTTCGAAGATTCGTTGTGCGAAGACCTTGAAAGAGTGCAAGCAGGTGATCACCAACGTGTACGCGAGTGCAAGAACGCGTTTCCCGGAGAAGTCGGTCATGAAGTCCTGGAGACGGTCAGTAACGACACCGGGGTGTGCGCCCGTACTGTCGCGAAGTACAAGGCGCAGTGTCTATCTGGCAAGGTGGCATCCCCGAAGCGAAGACCTCGCAATGTAGAAGTTTTGAGCACGGGGACCGTCAAGCATGCCGAATTCCAGGGGTTTCCCCAGGAATTGAAATCAGGGGGGGTGTCTAAATTTTTTTGGGGGGGTTAAAGGGGGGGGGGGGGCATTGCGAATATAGGAGTCGTTGTGAATTAAGGGTTTGCCTTCGGAAAAACGAGGGGGGTCTAAACCCCCCCTAGGGGGGGTCTGGGGAAATCCCTGCCGAATTCACACACAACGCCATTCGCCTGAAGGTGCACCGCAAGTACCCCGAGAGGGGGATTCCTACGCTTGACAGCTATTTCAAAATAAACTGTACAGGTCACATCCATTATCGATTAATGTCCTATTATAAATTTTGGGACAAGGCTGCTACCAGTGCGATTCCTCATTTCACGCTGCACGAAAGAAAAATATAACTCGGTGTTGGAGGCAAATAACACTTGCAAAGCGGCAGAGCAGATGGTAGAAATGTGGCCTCTCGGCGACTTATAAATGAAAAGCAAGAAGAAAGGAAGAATTAAAATATGCAGTTTGGCAATGCGCACAATTTTGCACAAAAAGTATGTCTAAAAAAAGAAAAACTTCGCGCGTCTAGTGCGTTCGAACCACTGCCGCCGAGATGTCGGTATCGCCAGAGCAGCGCCTTCTACCACTCGTCCACGAAACGCTTTTTTTTTTCTTTATTGCCTGTTGGGCGTTTTTTCAGCGAGTACATTAAAATTCCTTCAAGGAAACACACTCATCCAAAAGCGACATCCAGTCGGGAGGCTCAGGCCGTTGGCGGTACACTTCGCGAATGTACGCGACACTTTCAATAAAATGTTCTCGGACAGGACGAACATTCGCTTCGGCATGGCGGACACCCATTCTCGTCTTCCAAATGCTATGTAAGCTTAGGACCATTAACATGTCACATGGCACACCACCTTCATTTTCGATTGGCAGGAATCGAATGCCGCGCGGGTTTATAGGGAGGGCTTTCTTTATAGTGCGCTGGAGTATGTCCCAGTGGAAAACCGCGTCCCAGCACTCAATAAACACATGTTCTATCGTTTCTGGTTTTTTGCACAGTAAACAATTTACCGACCAAGGCACGTATATCCCTTTTTCCGCCAACCAGGGTTTCACAGGCAAAGTACCTGAACGAAGCTTGAAAAAAAAAAGGATTTAATGGAGGGTTTAACTGGCATTCTCTTAACCCTCTTCGGGACGTCAAGACCAGGGCCCTCACTATATAATGTTCTGTACAAAGGTACCGGCATTAAAACATCCACCAAATCGTTGTATAGCTTTTTCCGTCGGACAGTACTTAAATAATCAAAAGAAAAACGAACACTCATTATTCGGAAAGAAAGAAACTTCCCGCAAATAGCCTCGCGGACCTGCACAAATAACATCACTTGTAGACACGACAAAATTCGGTAAAACATTACGAAAACGAACCTGCATAACTGTACGTAAAAAATAATGGTTTTGATCTCTCAGAAACATAAACCGAGACACAATTTGCCTTATAAACAAGTGGGACAGACCTAACCCACCACTGCGAACAGAACGAAACAAATTGGTTCGGGCACATCTTTCCCATACTGAGCCCCAGATGAACACCGCGAATACTCGGTGGAGCCTTTGAACATTGATTCGCGTCATGGACAGCACTTGTAAAACATACCACACTTTTGCTATTAAAAAAAGGTTAAAAACCGTGGCACGTGCAAACATGGACAAATCTCGGCCCCTCCATCCCTCCGTTTTCATCCTGACCCTTTCAGTCTCCTCCTTCCAATACTCCGTGCTGTCTGGATAATGCTCCAGCGGCACGCCAAGGTACAGTGCTCAACGAAACGAAATGGGCCAGCGGAACGCGTGGCCTCCAGAACTTGCTGCGCCATCTACCGATAAAAGACGGGCTGCCTGGTGACGCGAGTCGCACATGCGCAAAACTGATACGAGCGCTCAGCGGCTGTTCGCACACAGGCGCGCAACCCCCGATAATCTGCGCAGGCCATGATTTTGCGGAGTGACCACGTTTATTTTTCCTCAGAGACACTGTCGTGATGATGTGCATGAGTTTATCTTGCTTCAAATATATAAAAAAGAAAAGATAAAGCTTCATTTTTTATTCCATAAAAGATTGATGAGCCAGCGCGTCCGGCCTTTTGCAGCTATAATATATTAATGCAGATAGTTTTATTTTTTCGTGGTTTTATTCAATTTTAGCGAGCGTCTGACAGTCATTAAAAAGCGTGTGCTGTGTCAACATAGTTTATTTGACATGTTACACAATGCTGCGCCTACCAGAAAAAAAATAATATAAGTAACGTGCTTGTTTTATTATCAGCACCTTACTCTAATATTTGCAGAACTCTCCATTGGCTTCACAAATAGCATTCATGCGACGCGGAAGGGATTCATAAAGATTCACCACCAACTCTGGACATTGCCGCAGCCTGTCCCATTCTTCCTTCACAGCATCCCATAGCTGGTCAGTCGTGACGGAGTGAAGTCCTCGCCGCGATAGCTGGATCTTCATGTTTCCCCAGATGTTCTCGATGGGGTTCATGTCAGCCCCTTTTGGGGGCCATGGCATAACCGCCACTCCGCGTTCCTCTAGAAGGTCACGCACACGATTTGACTGATGAACAGGACAAAGGTCATGTTGAAAAAAAAAGCATCCGTCAGGGAAAGGTCCCTCAAGAACGTAAGGAATGAGCTCGTGCTCAATGACGTCGCAATACGTTTCGGAGTTAAGCCTCTGGATTCTTACAAGTGGACCAAGTCCTTCCGCTGACAATGCCCCCCAGACGTTAACGGTTTGTCGCCCACTCCTGCCCACACGCTGCAAGTAAGGGGCATCATACCTGAAACATCAAAATCACAAATTATAAGATCCGGCTTGTTAAAAATTGTCGTGTTGCTCAAAAGTAACATACCGTGCACCTCGCGGTCTCCAAACTTGTTTTCCTTGGTGCCAGTGAGTTGAGAAAGAGGACTCGTCGCTGAAAACAACGGTTTTCCAGTCTTGAATCGTCCATGATGTCTTTTCCATGGCAAACCGCAGGCGGATATCTTTTTGTCGAGGAGTTAAAATTGGCTTCTTGCACGCAGCATAGCTCCTAATACCCGCTTCTGCAAGACGGCGTCGCACAAGTTGGTCACTGACATTCAGACCAAGTTCGCCTCGAATGTCACGGGCCGTAATAAAAGGCTGGTCGACTGCAGCCGCGACGATCCATCGATCTTCCTCATCGGTAGTGGACCTTGGGCGGACGTCGTGAGGAGCGTCATGGATGCGGCCGTTGTCGTCTCGAAACGCCGTGAAAATTCGGGCCACTGCGGTTCGGGTCCTTCCTGTCATCCGGGCGACTTCTCGTTGGGGCATTCCCGCGCGGCATAGGGCCACAATTCGCCAGCGTTCGTGAATTGGCACTCGCGACGGCATCTTCACGAATGGATACTGATGGCAGTGAACCGACAATTTATAGAAAAATAAATGTGAAGTGAAATGGCACTGCGCTTTTTATTAAAAGAAAAAAATATTGCCCTTTTGTTCCTTTTCTTTCATATTTGAGACAAGATAAAAGTATCCACAGGGCGTCAAACAGATCGCGATAAAACCACGCGGCGATTAAATAATAAAAAAAAGGCTATCACTCTGCAGAGATTACCCATCGGGGGTTGTGCACAGCGTGGGAACAGCCGATGAGCGCTCGTATCAGCTTTGCACACCTCCGACTCGCGTCACCAGGCAGCCTGTCTTTTATCGGTAGATGGCGCAGCAAGTTCTGGAGGCCAGCGTTCCGCTGGCCCATTTCGTTTCGTTGAGCACTGTACTTAGGTGGCAATGCTGTCCACCTAACATTGAGAAACACTTTTGGAGTGGTGGCCCAGTTGCCATGCCAAAAACCAGCAGATTTGTCCCAGTTGACAACGCTGCCCGTTTTCTTGCAAAAAGAAGACGCCACGCTGACTACCTCCCGAACACTATTCTGTTCAGAGCAAAAAACGGCGAAATCATCTGCATAAGCAAGTACTTTGACCTCGCAGGCCTCTAACTTAAAACCATGAATTCTTTCATTGTGAATAAGTCGCCAACAAGAGGGCTCTAAATAAAATGCGAAAAGCAAGGGTGAAATGGACAGCCTTGCCTTACTGAAGACCTCACGTTGATACTCTCAGAGACGGACTTATTTACGATTAAGCATGTGGTACAATCTGCGTAAGCCATTTTTAGCCCTTCCAAAATAATCGAACCCACATTTACGTATTCCAAGATATTAAAAAGGACCTTATGGGACACCCGGTCAAACGCCTTCTCGAGGTCGAGTTGCAACATTGCCACTCGACCTTCAAAAGCGTCACAACATTCAAGGACAGTTCTAGCAACGTGTACATTTGTGCAAATACTGCGCCTATTATCTCGCATGTTTGGTGCGGCCCTACAAGGGACTTGATCACGTTTTGCAGTCGTCGAGCAAGAACGTTCATGCATATTTTGTAATCGACGTTTGTTAAACTTATCGGCCTGTATGAAGAAACGGAAAGAAGCTTTACAGAATCATCCGCTTTCGGGATGAGCACTGTGTGCGTTCTCGAGAAAGACGGCGGGAGCCTTTTGTTCTGATAAGCTTCAGTCAGGACTTGATAAAGCACATGTGCTGACTGACTTTTAAATGATTTGTAAAAGTCGGCACCCAGGCCGTCTGGCCCCGGCGTCTTGCCACTACTTAGCTCGTCAATGGCCTTTTTCAATTCCAAAACGCTGATTGGCTCTTCAAATTGGTTGCGTTCTTTTCCAGCTGCGGCAACAGTGCCAAAAATTCAAACTCGAAACCTTCGTCTATCGGTGCTAATCGCTCAAGGAGATCCCGATAGTGTTCGACAAAAGCTCGCTCGACTGTTTTCTTATCCCGCGTCACGTTGTTCTTATAACAGATTTCCTTAATCTCGTAGCGTTGTGCAAACCCTTTTTCTTCGCTTAGCGTTCGTTTTGTCGGTTGTTCGCCCAGCCAAAGCTTTTCACTTCGTGCACGCACTATTGCCCCCCGGTATCTTTCACAATCTATAACTTCCAGCTGGTTTTTAATGTCCCTTATTTCCTGAGTAAACTCGCCAGGTTTCGAGCTTTCTTTGTTCAAAAATGTGCTTAATTGGCACCGCAATGCTTTTTCTTTCTTCTGTTTCTGATACTTGAGGATGCTGCTCCTTTCCACCGCGACCATCTTTACGTCCTCTTTGAAATATTCCCACCGTACCCCCCATAACTCCTCCTCGCTTTTTTGCAGTTTGCAAAACAATTCACTAACCTTCGAACAAAACAACTCATCTTTGATTAAACTACTGTTCATCTTCCACAGCGCCCAATTCCAACTTGGTTTCTTGGCTTTGCTGCCAAGGGTGAACATAACCAGTGCGTGGTCGCTGAATGACACTGGTTGAACTGTGTAATCGTGGCAGGAAGGAATAAGCTCGAGCGACATTTAGGCTCGGTCCAGTCGAGCGTGATTACGGCCCTGAAAATGCGTAAAACTGACGCTGCCTGCGGACGCACAGATTGCCACATCCTCTAAGGCCTTTTCAGCAACCATCTCGTTTAAATAAAAAGCGCTTTGGTCACGAAGATGAGCCCGATTTACTCGATCCTCAGGTGCACAAACACAATTAAAATCACCCAAGACGATAATAACCCTTTCACAGTCGAGATAAGCACTCGATTCTTCAAAAAACAACCTACGTTCACTCTCCCGGTTCGGGGCATAAACATATATAACCCTCCACTCTCTGTTTGAAAAAGAAAAATCACACAAAACAGTCCGACCAGAGGCACACGCAGGCACGTATCCCCCCCCCCCCCCCCCCGAAACATTCCTTTTTGCTGGGACCTCCTCTCCCCTCCTGGCTACGTGACTGGGCACACGTATGTACCGCCGTCTCCACAATACCGGTCGACCGACGGATGAATAAACAACAGCCACCGGACGTTCCCACCGCGTGTGACACGCAAACATTAAACAAAGATCTAAAGGGTAACACCATACGGTCCGTCGCTACCTGGCTTTCGACTTTGGTTTCTTGGACGGCTTTAATGCCCAGCTCATTTTCAGCAAAAAGTCTGCTCAGCTGATACTGTCGCCGTCTCGCTGCCAAGCCCCGCACGTTTATCGTGGCTACACGTAAAGCCCTTTCTAGTGTTACTGCCATGCAAGGACCGTATGGAGCTTACCTCGATCAGGGCGGGTCTGACCGCCCGTCACTCGGCAGGTGCATGCCCACACTCACGTCGTCCCACGGAATTTGGAGGCTAACTTGGTCCTCCTGGCGGGTGCTGCCTTCAGAGGCGGCTCCTCCCGGCTTGCTACCCCGGTGTCCTCTCCGACGTCACGGATTCGTTTCATTGCGGGGCCGCTGGCCTGGACTTCATCGGCGTCCATGGAAGCTTCGTCACCCTCCTTTTCAACGACGTTGGAAGCGACCGCTTCCGCGATGCTCCGTTCGGTGTTCCCACCAGATGGAGGCTCACGTGACTCGGCCCGTTGCGTCGCCTTTTCAACCGGTGTCTGATCTTGTGGGACCGGCTGCACGTCGGGCTCAGGCACAGGCTGAACCGTCGCAGCCGCGGTTTTCTTCGCCTCGAACGCACCGGCGGCTTCTTCGGAGTCCGCCTCGTCCATGAGAAGTTCCGATCTATCGTCGCCTCTCCCAGGTGCTGCGGCCACCGCGTAGGTCCTGACACAGTCGGCGCTGACGTGCCCGAACCGCCGGCAGACTCCACACTTGGGAACGCGGCACTCCTTGCGAATGTGGCCGGTCCGCTGACATCGTAGGCACAGGGGAACCCTGCCCGGCACCTACGACGAGGGCCAACTCGCCGGCGACACGCAGCTGGTGCGGAATGTCAGCAGGAGTCACGCCCCCCTTGAGACGCAGCACCAGCCGTTCGCGTCATGGTACCGACGCTTTGACAGCCGTCGACGCGCCACATTTCCCTGGAGACTTCCAGTGCCTTCCCGTACGGAGCCAGGGCCGCCCGCACGTCGTCGTCCGAGACGTTGAACAGCAACCAGTGGAGCTTGATGCGTACGTCCTGGTTGTTAGTGTCGATGGTGATGCACCGTCGGCCCTTGACGGTCAACTCAGGAGTAGCCAGCATCCGTCTGACGCCATCCGTCGACTTGAAGGTCACCGCCCATACGTGTTTCATTTGATACGCACCTATGGCGGTGACCTCGGCGAACAGCGACAGTTTCACCAGCGTATCTCGAAAATCATCTACGCGGTAGGCCCGCCCTTTGACGTCGGCGTGCAAAAAAACAGTGTTTGAAACGACTGACCCAGTTGGCTATGCCGGCAAAACAACAGCGTAATCCTGTGCGTCATCCTCCGACCTGATACCGCGGCCCAGCTGGGCCGCCGAAACTGCTCAGCGGCAGCCAGACATCCCACGTCCGTTCACTGCGGTGGCCGGAAGTGGAATCCCGGCCACTTCCTCCCTGCTAACTTCCTCGACTGTCCTTAAGTCTTTTATACTGACCATTTGAGTGCGCAAACTTGTCGTCGTGTATCAGCACGTCAGTTCTTCGCAGTCGCTAGGTCAGTTGCGCGACGAGGCAAACCGCATGAAAGCGACGGGAACAAGCGGCCAAGGCGATGAGCGACATTTCCTAGAAATTACAAAAACTGAGCGACGCGACGGGTGACCGTGAGAAATCGCCGTCGCTCGTCGCTGTCTCCGTCGATAGTCTCGTCGCTCGCTAAATCGATTACATGCGGTTCAGCTTTTAAAACGAATGCGGTCGCCGTCGGCGAGAGGGTGCTTTCTTGCCGTCTCCCGCGGCGAACGAAGGCTGTACTCTTTTCGCGTGCTGCGCTACAAAAATGCATGCAAAATTAATACCGCGTGCAGCTCGCATCTTAATTTTTGTAGTACACTGACGAATGCTCGCGTTTTTGGGGAAGATATAAGCAAATTGAGAAAGACTCGTAGAATGCCAAAACGGTTTTTTTCCATTAGTCCTAAAGCTACATACACAATTTACGACGCACATCAACGGTTGTGACAGTGCACTGTCACGAGCGGAGACAGCTCAATCAGAATCATTCAACCACCGAGCACACACAAACCGTGAAGACGTTCTCAGTGTCAAGTAGGAGGAGATAGAGAAAAGCTTCTTGGGCGACGAAACCCAATCCAGTGACAGCGGCACCGGCTCGTTAGAACTATCCTCAGAGCAGTCCAGGTCCACGCTGTTGCGTTGGGGAGGGGGACGACCTCAGGCGCAGAACCAAGAGTCGGGGCTGTGGCTCGCTGCAAGCATGGCCTCGAGGAAACAGGCCTGGAGTAGGGGTTACTGAATAGAACGTTTATGTACAGTTTATGTACAGGAACGATACAAGTAGCATAGTCGACTGGTTATTTGACGATCGGCCGTCGGCAGTCGGCGCCTTTGGGCTCTCTGAGCCCAAGTTATATAACCCTCCGAGGGCGAGAAGGCCCGCGGAGCGAGAGAGGAGCCTTCCCCGGCGTTCGAGTGTTCACGTGGTGTTCGAAGTTCGGGGCGGCTGATGTAATTTCCCGGTGTTCTTTTACCAAGGGCAGATGATGCAATTCCTTCACGTTCTTGCCCCTCTTCGGTGGCTGATGCAAGGAGTCGACGCTCTTGCTGAAACCCAACGCCGACAGACCCACACACACACACACGCAGGTACGCACACGCACGCCGGTATTTCTCCTTGCGAGGGCCGGCGATCCCAGATGGTCTCGTGGCCTCCGGAAGACGTTCTTTCTGCGTTTGGAGCTCTCCTCGAAAGCCACCACCGCCCCGATGACTCAAGGGTCGGTCATGGGAATCTGAACGTGTGTAGCGCCGTTGGCGTGCGCCGGGGCCCAACGTGACACTAGGCTTTGCTGCCATTGGCGACAGGTAAAGGCCAGGTCCGGGGGCCTTTCACAACAACGCCCACACTCGCCCCGTCGAGCGCACGAACGTTAACTATGCACTCCAACACGGGAACACGAGAACTGACAACGACACAAGGCAAAAACGGCGGGTTCACATCGGAGAAATTATCGTCTTGCGAACTCCGACTGGTGTACAATGTTGGCAAGCGTCTCTTGTGAAAAAAACAAACAAAAAACGTTAGTTTAAACAAATACAAAAATAAAAAAATATAAAAAACGGAATGAACTTTGTTATTTGTTTTAGGAAACGTTTTTAGTGTGTTCTACGTGGCTATTTTCATCCCAGTTAAAACAAAAATGAAAATATAAAAGCTCACAAACGAATGCAAACGAGAAGGAAGGTAAGTAAGCCGCATAGCCATTGCATCAACAATGGCTGCTGCGCTCGCTGCAGCGCTGGCTTCCACGTCGTGCTGGTACGGAGTCTGCCATCATTATCAAGTCAGCTCCAACCCTTAAACATGCCCCCTCATACAATATTTGACGCTACGATTGCGTGTGGATACCTCCCCCTGCGATCCGAAACAGCAAGTACGTCGCTAACACTGGCAAGTGGGTATGAAGCAAGCTCCGCCATCTTCTCCGCGCCTTTGCGGTAGCAAATAGCTAGTAAAAAGGTAGTAACGGTCATAAAAGGGTACTAATGGCTGGATTTGCTAACGTTTTACTACCTATCGCGCGTTTGAGGTAGTAAATAGTTAGTGAAATGTAGTAACGGTCAGAAAGGGTTAGTAACTGCTGCTGCAGTTACTAGCTGTTTACTAGATTTTTTTTAAGAGTGTGGCATATCAAGACTAAATCAGAGAATATCAATAGGTCGACATGTACATTGCCATCGGCGTGTGTCAACGGACTTGGGCAATTAAAAAAAAGAGAGTGAAGCGAACGACACACCGTAGATGGAAAAGATGGTGATGCTCTCAAACGTGAAAATAGTCGACCCTCGTGAAAGAAACAAACAAACAAACAAAAAAAAAAACAATCGGTTTTGAGATGTCTGGCACCTAACTGTTTAGGACTTGGATGGTGAAGGTCTGTATTTTTTTCCAATTTTTAACCCAATCATACGGATTTCATCAAACATGGTTACGTTCAAACTTTAAATATCCGTCAAGCTTCGTCGTTTATTTTCAAGAATGCGCCATTGCGGACCTGTGTGATAATTGTTTGGTGTGTACGGCTAGAGTTACTGAAAAATGAAAACGACCGGGCGTGTTTTACCAATGTCGAGCCTTTAGAACGGGTTCGTTGCCTTCCACAGTGCTTCAGTTGAAACACTGGACCCAGGTAGCACCGAGTTCTGGGCCGAAACTTGGCTTTTGTCTGGGAGTTTAGGGCAT